>PVHX01014044.1:0-52088 GCA_004024805.1 Geosciurus inauris | reverse complement strand
GCACTGCACACACATGGGAGGCTCACACTCACAGACACTGCACACGCATGGGAAGCTCACACCCACACTGCACACGCATGAGAGGCTCACACCCACAGATGCTGCACACGCATGGGAAGCTCACACTCACACTGCACACTCACAGGAGGCTCACACCCACAGACACTGCACATGCACGGGAGGCTCACACCCACACACACTGCACACCCATGGGAGGTTCACATTCAGATGCCGCTGCACACCCATTAGAGGCTCACAGCTACAGCCTCCTCACAGGCTCCTCACACCCATAGCCTCCTGACAGTCACTGAAGACCTCACACTCACAGGAGGCCACACACTCATAGCTCTCCTCATACCCATAGCCTCCTCACGCCCACAGCCTCCTCACCTCACACTCAGGGAAGTCGTGGTCCTAGCTGAGGCAGTGTGCCCCTCTGGGCATGTGACCGCACGCCGTCCGCTGTGGAGGTGTTTTGAGGGTGCCTGCCTACGTCCCTTCACTTCACCCTGTGGTTTAGGTCCAGGTCACCACAAGTTCTCAGGAACCACTTTTCTCTCGCCAAGCACTTGGCCATCCCTGGAGTTCCTCTCACTGTCCCTCAGCCCCTCTGCTCACGTCACCCCCAGGGTGCACAGTCACCTGTCTGGAGACAGAGGCCCTAAATGTCTGTCTAGGTCCAGGTCACAGCTGGGGAGGCTGAGTCAGGGCTGGCCTCAAGTGTTCTGACAGGGACATGTGGCCTCCACCCAAGCGCCATGCCAGGGAACAAAACAAGCCCCTCCAGAGAAGCCTGCCGTGTCCCCAGAGGGAAGACCTCCCCAAGCCCCGCAAAGCCCAAGGCCGCCCAGCCAGGGCTCCTGCAGGGGCCGTGGTCGTGGTCACACCTCTCGAGTCCCATGCGCCCCCCTCTTGCTCCTCAGAAGCAGTTCTGGACGTCCTACAATGGTGAGCAGGCCAAGGGCCTTCCCATCCTCCCCTCCAGCCCCCTCTTCAGCACACTAACACCGGCTCACCACAGATGGGGACCAGTGTGCCTCGAACCCATGCCAGAACGGGGGCTCCTGTGAGGACCAGCTGGAGTCGTACGTCTGCTTCTGCCTCCCCAATTTCGAGGGACGGAACTGTGAGACAGGTAAGGCCCAGCCTCCTGCCCAGAGCCCACAGACAGGCCCTGGAGCCGCGCAAAGAGGAGCGGTCGACTCTGCTCCAGGGTGCAGAGCCCAGCAGGGCTGGGGTCCAGCCTGGTCTCAGCCCCCATGGGAAGTTGATCTAGGAGATGTTGAGGGCCCTTCCAAACTGAGGGTCTAGGAGTCTGTCTGACCCCCTGTCCTGGAACCAGCCCTGGGAAAGGCTGACAGACTGGAGAAGGCCGGGAGGCTCCTGCCCTGGAGCTTCCACCCCTGTGAGGCGCTGGGTGACCATCACCTTCCCCCTGGCTATCACAAAGGTCAGAGGCATGTTTTCAGCGGCTAAATATTGAATTCTCAGGAGGAGCGGAGCTCCCCCAGCCATGCCCAGCTCAGCAGCCCTCCAGCTCCCAGTTTCTTATCACAGTGCAGGACAGTCGACCCACAGGGGCTAGGTGCTCACTTCCAGTCACCCTTGCCAGTGGTCCCCCCACCCAGGGAGGCCCCCTGAGCTGGCGTCCAGGGAGCACACAGGAGCTCCGTGCTGTGGGTGTGGCTGACACTCAGGAGCCCACTTGTTA
Organism: Geosciurus inauris; assembly: GCA_004024805.1. Lineage (NCBI taxonomy): Eukaryota > Metazoa > Chordata > Mammalia > Rodentia > Sciuridae > Geosciurus > Geosciurus inauris. Next base: position 50,377 of record PVHX01014044.1, on the reverse strand, counting down.
GCTGGGTTGTTGGCCCTTACCTCCTGGTGAGCCCTGGCTGAGCCTTCCAGGACAGGCCTCCCCCTAGAGCCTGGGTGCACACGTGGTGCCAACTTCCAATGCCCACAGCAAGAAAAACTGAGAAACAATTCACCTCCTCTGTCTGGACCCAAGGTCCAGCTGGCTTGCCTGGGCACGAGGGCCACTCCCAGGCAGTCTCATCCCTCCGACCTTCTCACTGAGCAGGCCTCTAATTCTGTGGACACTCTCACCGTCCCCAGAGGATGTCCAGCTTTCCCCAGGCCCTCCGCAGCTTCCTGCCAGCTGCCTGGAAAGCTGATGGCCCCGGAGCCAGCCACACCCACCTGCAGCCCCAGCATCCTATAGCCGGCCTGCTCCTCCACCAGCTGCTTGGATGTGGGGCTCCCCTGCTCCAGGTCTTGTCCTTCCCGTCCGCCCACAGAGGGGCGGTACCCAGCTGTCTCTGTGCCCACTGCACACCACCCTCCAAGCAGAGCACAGAAGGCTGCTACTGGAGCTGTCTCTCACTGACCCTCCTAAGGCCCTTCTCAGGCTGTCCCCTTCTATCCCCTTCTGTCCCCAGACAAGAATACCCAGTTAGTGTGCGTGAACGAGAATGGCGGGTGTGAGCAGTACTGCAGCGACCGCAAGGGGGACAGGCGCTCCTGCTGGTGCCACGAGGGATACACGCTGCTGCCCGACGGAGAGTCCTGCAGACCCACAGGTACCAGGCTCCAGGGCTTGTTGCTGCCTCCTGCCGCAGAAGCCAGGCACCAACCCTGGTCCACCGCAAGTTATCCATTGGCTGAAGGAGGGGGCAGAGCTTGACGTGTGCTGGGCTCCTGCTGGGTGCCAACCACCTCCAAGGGCCCAGGACAGAGAGGCTGCCCCACCCAAGGGCAGGCCAGTGCAGCGGAGCCCAGCACAGGACCCGGGGCTGCTCGCTGTGTGGTCCTCGGCCCCCTGACTGTGGCAGATGGAAGTTTTCTCCAAATGAAGCTCGAGCTAATGGGGCCACCATTCCCAAGGCTGGGGTGCACCAAACTCAGAGGCTGAGAGGCCTGGATGGGGCAGGACTGACCGTACAGGCAGGACAGGCGGACGGGGTCACGTGACAGCTGCTTGCAATGTTGTTTCATCTCCAGACAAGACACCTTTCACCTTGGTAAAGCTCCGCCCCTGTGAAAAGCTGGCAGGACCCAGTGCCAAGCAGCAGGGCCTCTGCCTGCCCATCTCCACAGCAGGCTCAGCACGGCCCTGGCAGCCCTGGGCCTGAAGAGAGGCCCCAGCAGGAGCCACAGTGGGTGGCTCTCTGCTTCCCGGGGTTCAGGTGCTCTGAGCCTCAGGCCACGAGCACCTCCGTCCCTCCTGAGCCTCCACCTCTCGCTGGCTTTTGTTTTATATAGTTGAATACCCATGTGGGAAAATACCTATTTTGGAAAAAAAGAATGCCAGCAACCCCCAAGGCCGAATTGTGGGGGGCCGGGTGTGCCCCAAAGGGGAGTGTCCATGGCAGGTAAGGTCCCCTGGGCCCCACACAGGCCTGGTCTCCAGCCCCCACTCCCTGGCTTCGGGAGCCCCACCCCAGGGCACCCAGGCTTTTGGTGGGAGCTCATTGGCCCCACCAACTGAAGGGCCCCACCAGCCCACCAAACCCACTGCACCCTCCTTGCTTGTGCGGGGAGGGGAAAGGGAAGGGACAGCCGCTGAGGCTACTGCCAAGGACTGTGCGAGGCGCCCCCCTGCCAGCTCGGGTCACTGTCACGGAGGTCTGCAGTGCACGCAGAAGCCCACACTGATGTTGTCAGGCCAATGCCGGGGGCACTCTGTGAGAGTCGAGGGCACGCCTGCAGTCAGGCCCACACCAATTTGCTGGAGAGAGATCATGGCAACCCCAGTTTTGGGTGGGAATCTACTCAGGCCAGTGCACCCTCAGGTCACCGGGAAGCCAGTTGACAAGGAGGCCATGGCAACTGTGTGACCTTCTGCCCAGGCCGTGCTGTTGCTGAACAGGGTGCTGCTCTGTGGGGGCACACTGCTGGACCCTAGCTGGGTGGTGTCCGCGGCCCACTGCTTTGACAAGATCCGGAGCTGGAGGAACCTGTCCGTGGTGCTGGGTGGGTACCGTCCGCTGCTGTCCTGAGGGCACTTCTCTAAGGACCCCAGCCCAGCCATTAAGGCTGCAGGCTTCCCACTCCCCGCAAGCCCCCTACCAGACGTCTGCCGGGAGAGCAGCCCCGCGGGACCACTTGGGCCACCATCCCCTCCATGCCCCTCTGCTCCCAAATGGAATGTGAGGTTTGGGGCATGCTGCTGCACCCACAGCCTCCAGGGGCCACATGTGCAGCCCCAGAGGACCACATGTGCAGCCCCAGGGGACCACAAGGGCAGGCCTCTGTCCAGTGAGTATAGGCCAGGTCGGTGCAGGAGGCCCTGAGGAAGGCCAGGCCACACCGTGGAGGCACTCTGGGGGATTTGGGACCCTCTCCTCATCCGCCCAGTTGCCGGGGTCCCACACTTCTTCCTCACATGCTCTCGACCCTAGGTTCCAGGTTTACCTGTCCACTCCCTTCCCACACAAGCCCAGCAGTCTTTGGGGAGGCTTTGAGGGTGACCCTGGGGCTGAACACAAACCCCCCAGACCCAGAGGAGACTCGGGTGCCCAGATGGAGAATGGTCGTGTCCCCGCCCGTGGGCTCCAGGGCAGAGGGTGAGGTGAGCGAGAGCTCAGGATGTCCCAGCCAGACGTGAGAAAGCCATGGCCTCCCCTCAGGCGAGCATGACCTCAGCGAGGACGATGGAGACGAGCAGGCCCGGTGGGTGGTGCAGGTCATCATTCCCGACAAGTACGTGCTGGGCAAGACTGACCACGACATCGCGCTTCTCCGCCTGCACCAGCCTGTGGCCCTCACTGACCACGTGGTGCCCCTCTGTCTGCCCGAGAGGACCTTCTCTGAGAACACGCTGGCCAACATCCGCTTCTCATGGGTCAGCGGCTGGGGCCAGCTGCTGGACCGTGGCGCCACAGCCCTAGAGCTCATGGCCATCGAGGTGCCCCGGCTGATGACCCAGGACTGCCTGGAGCATTCCAAGCACAGGCCGGATTCCCCAGTGGTCACAGAGAACATGTTCTGTGCCGGCTACCTGGACGGCAGCAAGGATGCCTGCAAGGGGGACAGCGGAGGTCCCCACGCCACGCGCTACAGAGGCACGTGGTACCTGACGGGCGTGGTCAGCTGGGGTGTGGGCTGCGCAGCCGCTGGCCACGTCGGGGTGTACACTCGCGTCTCCCAGTACACGGAGTGGCTGAGCAGGCTCATGGACTCCAAGCCCCAGCCCGGATTCCTGCAAGCGCCGTTGCCCTAGCTCCTCAGGCAGCCCAGCCCTGCCCTGGGGAGACCACTGCCACTGGAGCTGTCTGGAGATGTCCTGCCTCAAGTCCCACCCAGTGCTCAGGCTCTTTGTGTCAGGGAGAGAAAGGAAAAGGCAGAAAAGGAGAGACTGGGGGCCTGGAGGGGCGCAGGGGAGAGAGGTGGAGAGAGGAAGAGGGAGACAGGCTAAGGGTCAGGGTGGCGGGCTGTGGCAGCCAGGCCCAAGGGTGCGGGCAGTCCTGAGGAGGGCTGAGGACCTGGCCTCCCCGCCGGCCCCACAGCCCTGCCGTCTGCGTGGGCCTGGCCGCCTGCTGGAGACTGCGTGGCCGTGTGCCCATGTGCACGCACGAGGTGGCCACTCCTCTGCGGCCTTGTTGGTGCCGGTGTCCACCTCATTCCCATTAAATGAGAAGCACGTGTGTGTGGCCGGCTGTCCTGGAAGGGCTGCCCTGCGTCCCAGCGTGACGTGCACGTGTGTGGCGCAGGTGTGCCTGCTTTCCTGCCCAGGGGCACACCGGCTCCTCCTCTGCTTCCCTGGCTGTCTGGGCTGGCAGAGGAGAGCCTCAGTGTCCAGGGCCCTTTCCTTCCATGCTTCAGTGTCACTGAAAGAAGTCCTCTCCATGGGGGTAGTGGGCATGCTGTCCATGGAGGGGGTCGGGAAGAATGGGGGTTCTCCAACCTGAGGCTGCAGCACCCCATGCACAGATGCCCCGGCCCTGCCAGGCTTGTGTCCTCAGAGGCCAGGGTGCACCTGCCAACAAGGCACTGGGTCAGGAGAGGATGGAGCCAGCAAGTTCCACTCATGCCATACCTCAGGGCCAGTGAGCCCCAGGCCACAGGTGGCCTTGAGAGGAAGAATCAGAACCAACTATCAGGGAAACAGGGAGCTGGCCAGCTGACCTCCCTTGAGCCCAGGTGAGTGTGGCTGACCTCTGACATGGCAGATGCCCACCTGCGTGGATGCTACCTCTCGGCAGGACATCCCATAAAGCACAGCACCAGCAACGGTCATGGTGGTGTCTGACAACATTGGCTTCAGAGTGGGCAGGGGTGCATAGATCACCATGGCCCTGGGCTACCCATGCCTGCAGTGTCTGTGAACAGTTTTATTCAGATGCACCCATCCTTAGTGGTCCATGGAGAGGCTGGGAAAAAGACCATCTAGCCAAAAAGGGACCTGACCCACAAAGCCAGATGTATTTGGTGTCAGGACCTCTGCAGGAAAGACCTGCTGGCCAGGGCCAGGCTACCCTCTGACAATCCCCCGAGCAGTGTGCAGACCTCGGGAGCAGCATCCAGCCAGAGCTCCTGGATCCGAGGACCACTGCGCCTCTGCTCTTGGCACAGTCACTGTGCCTAAGTTCCCTCTTCTGTGAACCAGGAGCCCACCTGCCTGCCTGTCCTAGGACGGAGCCAGTCCAGGCAGATCGAGGACTGAAGGCAGTGATGAGGCCTTCTGTGTCTTCCAGGCAAAGGTGCAGGGGCTCCTGTGGTCCTCTGCCCAGGCGTGGCTCCAGAAACTGCTCTGGCCCCTCGGAGGAAGGGGACCACAGGCCCAGGACCCTGGCCAGGAGCCCACCCAGACCTATGCAAGGGAGAGACAGGGGAGGTTCCCAGATCCTGAGTGGAGCACTGGCCCAGCCTGGTTCCCAAGCTCAGGCTCCACACAGGCACCTCTCACGGGCCGCCACGGACGGGCACCAAGGGCCTAAGGGGCCTGATGGGAAGGTCTGGCCGAGCCCTGAAGACCATCTGCTCAGAGGGCCGAGCCCAGTTATGCCCCAGGAGTGGGACCTGGGAGAGCAGGGACAGAGGAGGCGCTCCCAGAGCTAGTCACTGCTTGGGCTCCACCCCAGAGTCAGGTCAGCCACCAATGTCCCACCAACCACACTTGTAGAACCTGGTCTGTACATTCTCATCAAGCCACGGTGGCACCTGGTGGGCAGGAGCCAGACACCACCTGCTGGCAGCATGGCTGTCCTTCCCAGGACCAGGCTCTGGTGCTGCCCCGTGTGTGGCAGTGACCACTCACCAGACCCCAGTTCCCAGCCTCAGCATCAAGATTGCCTGTCCGTTCGGTGAGGTGCTACTTATAGAGCCAGCGCTGGGCTAGGCGCCCATCTCAGAGCTGAAGGCAGACTGGGGAGCCAGACAGAAGCCCCTTGCTCACGGGCTCTGTGCGTGCCGCACAGTGAAGGAGTAACAACGAGCTGACCAGGCACACTTGCAATGCAGGGCAGTGGCCCGGGCTGCGGGAGTTAGGAGCCTCGCCCCGCCCACCCTCTGGGATCACTGAGCACCTGTTGGGTGCGGACTCTGATGAGCATGAGGTCATCTCTGGCCCCAGCAGCCTGATCTGCCTCTGGCAGGTGGGCACTTGATGACCAAGGTCCCCACAAGACAAATGTTGCACTTTCTTCCAGAGCCTGGAGGGCAGGATCGCAGCCTGCCTCTGGCTGCTCACATGGCCATTGAGCAGAGAAGTGCCAGAACCTGGTGCTATGGGAGGTTCTTGGATGGAGAGCGGCCCTCCACTGGGCCTGGGACCTATTCCATGCACACACACCCCGGCAGCTCACAGGGCTACTAGAGGGACATGCCATGGAGCCACTGGCCTTCCCAGCCCCCATCCCAGGGTCACTGTGTGCAGAAGCTACTTCTGGGACTTACATGGATGGATAAGAATGAAGCCAAGCCAGGCATGGTGGCACAAGCCTGTAATCCCAGCACTTAGGGAGGCTGAGACAGGAGAATCGCAAGTTCAAAGCCAGCCTCAGCAATGGTGAGGCGCTAAGCAACTCAGGGAGACCCTGTCTCTACATAAAACACAAAATAGGGCTGGGGATGTGGCTCAGTGGTCGAGTGCCCCTGAGTTCAATCCCCAGTGCCAAAAAAAAAAAAATGAATGAAACCAAGATGAGGTCCCAGTTATTCCCCAGAGACAATCAGTACCAAGCAAGCACCCAGAGCTCCCCCACTTCCAGCCCCCTCAACCTGCCGGGAAGTCAGAGAGCGGCCGGCAGAGCAGGCCTGGCTTCTCTTCCCTGTTGGCCCTCTTAGACACCATGTGAGTGAGGAATAAAGTCACTGTGTCAACCCACTGACGTTTCAGGGTCACTTGTCCCCGATAGCCTCGTGGTGACAATGTGCAGCCTTGGTCCAGGGAATGCTGGTCCCCCAAACCTGACCCACACCTGTGGGCCTGCCTGGGCCATCCAGGGGCCCTGAGAGCTTGGGGTCAAATCCTGCTCCACCCGAGGGCCAGGAGAGGCCTCGCCTCTATCTCAACCTTGGTTTCTGTTCTGGAAAAATGATCAGAAAATGATCCTGTTGCCAAGGTCGTGAAGACTGAGTGAGACGTGCACATCCAGGAACCACAAAACAACACAAATGAGGCTCTACTCTCTGCTGAAACAAGAAGCTCCAGGGCGCAGCAGGCCCTGTTGGGCACTGTTTCCAGCGAGGACGAGGTTGGCCGCGGCCTCTGCAGCCGCCCACTCTGCCTGGGGAAGGCAGGGGCCAGTGACCACAGGCCCAGTCCCCTGCCCTGCCCTGCCCTTGCTGCAGCCCAAGCTCCAATCAGGAGGCCCAGATAAGCAGAAGGACAATAGCCACCCGGGGCCCAGGCTGAGTGAACCTTGACCCGGCACCCATCACTGCGGGGAGGAAGCTGCTGTCCTTGGCCACACCATGGGGAGCCTGCTGCACCTCGGCCTGCTCAGTGCCGTCCTGGCCAGCCTCCTGGTGCCTGGGAGAAGCGGTGAGTGCCCCCGCCCCTTGTACTGCAGCATGGCCCCTGGAGGAAGGGGTGAGGGTGGAGGGTGAGTAGCGGGGGGATGTGCACAGGGGTGCTCCAGCCCCCGCACAGGCTGGCCTGTCCTTCCCAGCCAAGGGTACAGTTAGGGCCAGCTGTGGCTCCTGTGGGAGAGTCAGATGGGCAGATCAGGGATCACAGGAGATAAAAACAAGAGGAGACGGGGTGGGGGGTGAACAGTGGGCAAAGGGAGCTGAGGAGAGATGGCGGAGCTGAGGACATGCAAGGACAGAGTGGGGGGGAGGCGGCAGACAGAGACAGTCCGTGCCACCCGTGTGGGCCAACTCCCGCTGGGGAGGGGGCAGCCCAGGCCCCAGGCCCCAGAGAAGGGCTGACTTGAAAAACAGAATAGGTCCAGCTCACAGAGGCCAGCTGCGCCCAGAGCAGCCATGAGGCCGAGCTGCCTGCGTTTCCATCTCCACACTCACACTGTGAGCTGGCCTGCACCAGCTTCGCCCTGACTCAAACACGGCAGCAAGCCTCCTAAATGCAATGTCCGCCTGCACGGCCAGTGGGCACACCAACTCCATAGAGACAGCCACGTCCGAGGACTGCAGCGTGCCAGGCAGCAGCTGCAAAAACAAGCAGCACAGCCAAAGCAGGCAGAGCAAGCGCCCTGCCTGGGCTGGCGTGGGCCCTCCACTGACCTCAGCACACATGTACCCACACGGTCCTTCCAAACCGCAGCCCAGTTTCCCTCAATTCAGAAAGCGTGGCCACCGGCCAGTGCCAGGTCTACATGACCAGGGAAGAGTGAGACCTGTCAGAGTGCCTACAGTGTGTCCAGCGGGCCGAGCCGGAGGCCAGGCCGTGCACTCCTGTACTCACCAAGCACCTCCTCGGCCAGGCAGCGGAGACACAGCAGCAACCAGGAAGGCTGTCTCTCTGCACAAGGATGAGCACCAGCTGAGGGAGCAACAAACCTGCAGGCGTGTAGCATCGGTGCTCAAAAACCAACCGGGGAAGGGGTCAGAGATGTGGGTGGTGGAATGAGCGCACGGTACCCAGGGAAGGATGGTCCATGCAAGCAAGGAGTGCAAAGGCCCTGGGGCATGAGCATGGTGGGCACAGTGTGAATAGCAGGTGGGCCAGCAGGTGGGGGATGGACGCAAGAGAGCCTCACAGGAGGAAACCCAGGAGGCCCTGCCTTGGGAGTGAAGACCTCTGGTTCTAGTCCTCCTCAGCTTCCTTAGGCATCATGCCCTCTGCCCTGTGCCTGACACTTCCTCCCAGCTCAAGCTCCCAGGCACTATTGTACCTCTACCAGGTGGGAAGAGGCAGGAAGAGGTGTGGGCTGGGTGGTGCCTAGTGGAACCACCTGGGAAACTCAGGGAGGGGTGCAAGGGAAGGGCATGGCTACTGCGGTACGGTGAGCTGCTCTGAGGGGTCAGAGAGACAGATTCTTGCAGCGGACCTGTGAGCTATCACTGTGGCAATGCACAGGGAAAACCAAGCACGCGTCCACTGGGCTTCAAGGGAGCAGTCCCCAAAGAAAGGAGGAAGGACCTCCGAGCCTGCCAGTATGTGCACGAGGCCAGGGCAGGGTCAGGACGAGGGTCTTCACCCACAGCAGGTCCATGGCCGCAGTTTGGGGAATGCTGGATGGGGCTTGGATACCAGGTCTGAGGCTGTGCCGCCCCGAGGCACCAGGAGGCCAAAGGGACAGGCACTCCACTCTCACCTCCCTCGGTGGCTACGGACAGTACTGAGCCCTGTGTGGCGTGCAGGTGGCAGGGCACTGCCAGCTGGGGACAGCTGTGTACAGATTGAAGGACCCGTGTTGGGCTCTACTTCAAAGCAAGTACTTGATGGCGGATGCAGAGTAATGGGGAAGGGTCACCAAGAAACAAGTTTGAACCTGGCTTTGTTGGGATAACATAGATGTCCTTTAAAAGGGGGCGGGGATTTGGAAAAGAAAGCGATCTGAGCTAAGAACAAGGCTAATGTTCATTGAGCACCTGCTGTGTACCAAACTCAACCCTAGGAGTTGGTACAAACCAAACTCTTCACACAACTCAGAAGTAGTGCCACAGTTTCCACTTGTCAATAAAATGCAGTATACGACTGAGGTGTATTTGAAACTCGAGACTGCTTGCTCCTGTTCGTACATTTTGGACACAAGGAGTTTGGTGTTCTGAGACAAGAGGTGACATGTGCCACAGTGAAAAATGAAAACAGCGCTCAGAGTGGTCAGTACTAGAAGTAGCACCTTGGTTACTAGAGTATCCTTTCCTGAGTGAGACCCTGAACTCTTCAGTGCAAGTAAGTTCAAGGAGCAGGACAGAGGGTCAAGAAAAGAATCTGAGGAGCCGGGCGCGGTGGCTCACGCCTGTAATCCCAGCACTTAGGGAGGCTGAGACAGGAGAATCCTGAGTTCAAAGCCAGCCTCAGCAACGGCGAGGCACTAAGCAACTCAGTGAGACTCTGTCTCTACATAAAACACAAAATAGGGCTGGGGATGTGGCTCAGTGGTCGAGTACCTGAGTTCAATCCCTGGTACAAAAAAAAAAAAAAAGAATCTGAGGTCCTCCTGGTCCATCTAGTAGTCTTGAGCTTGTTGTCTGCTCAGCAAGAATTGAAGAGCAGGACCCAGGCGGCAAGCAAGCAGCAGGTTCATCGCAAAAGCAACAGAGACAGACTTCTCTGAGGAGGAGAGGCCTGGAGCCGAAAGTCTGCTGGGGGCTCTGGCCTGTTCTTTTTATGGTCCCTGGACTTTCCTTCTTTCCTGCTCTCCTCCCTGTCCACATTCTCCTCACTGTTGTGCACGGGTGCCCCCCACCCTGTCCACGCATCTGTTTTAGTTTTTCTATTGGATCCCCCGCTTAGGGCAGGAGTAGGGAAGTGTCTGTCTGATTGGGTCCCCGCTGTGTCCACAGCACTTTCCTCAAGCTGGAGGTCGACCTCATCGGAAGACCCTCTCCATGCTCCTTTGGTTCGGCCCTGCCCTGCCCGCCTCACTGCCATCTTGCCCTGGCTGTCCACGCCCTCTACACCACCCTCACTCCCCTGTCACAGTGGGAGTGTGAGACAGAGAGGGAGACAGAGAGGCACAAGCAGACGGGAACAGGGTGTGGTGGCTCAGGAGGCTGAGGCAGGAGGATCACGAGTTCAAAGCCAGCCTGAGCAAGGGCGAGGCACTAAGAGACTCAGTGAGATCCTGTCTCTACATAAAGTACCAAACAAAAATGGGCTGGGGATGTGGCTCAGTGGTTGAGTGCCCTTTGGCACCCACTCCCCAAAAAAGGCAGATGGGAACCCGGGGTCCCACACACAGCACAGAAGGGACAAAAATGATCTGACCCAGGGCATTGAAATTAACAGATCACAGTTTATGTCTGTCATGAAATCAATTTAGTGAGTATTTAAAAATGAAATAGAATGAAATATGAAAAGTTGCAGCAAGTACTATTTTGTAGAAAACAGAAACACTACCTCTTAAAAATTGTTTTCTGTAGCCGGGTGCGGTGGCCACGCCTGTAATCCCAGCACTTTGGGAGGCTGAGGCAGGAGGATTGAGAGTTCAAAGCCAGCCTCAGCAACAGCGAGGCGCTAAGCAACTCAGTGAGACCCTGTCTCTACATAAAGCACAAAATAGGGCTGGGATGTGGCTCAGTGGCCGAGTGCCCCTGAGTTCAATCCCCGTTACCCCCCCCCCAAATCGTTTTCTGTGTGCTGAGACTTTAAACACTTTACACTTTACAGGTCAAGATCCAAACAGCTCACAATACCCCACTCAACCAAGAGCAGAGGCTGGCACTAGGGCAGTGGCCTAGGGGTAGGTCACCTTCAGTGGCCTGAAGGGTGGGTGGGCCTGGGTGGGGCAGAGACTGGCACTAGGGTTAGGGTTCGGGTTAGGGCCTCGGGGTACACCTAACAGGAAGCCCTCTCAGCCAGGAGTTGACGCAGGAGGGCCTGGGAGGCCCTGCAGACAGTGCCATGAGGGAGCTGGCGCTGACCGGATGGGCTGCCTGCAGAGCACGCTTAGGAGTGGCGAGGGAGATGGCAGCCCCACACTCTCTCCGTGCTCAGCCAAAACTGCAGGATGGGGACACCAGGTAAATGGAGAGACACTGACTTGTGTCCTTCCTTGTCCTCTAGTGTTCATTAACCGGGAACATGCCAACAGCGTCCTAGTGAGGACTCGGAGGGCAAATTCAATTTTTGAAGAGATGAAGAAAGGAAACCTCGAAAGAGAGTGTATGGAAGAAACTTGCTCTTATGAAGAGGCTCGGGAAGTCTTCGAGGACAACGACCTGACGGTGAGGCACCCACACCGGAGGGTGGGCGGAGGTTACCTCTCCGGGCTAGGTGATGCCCTAGCTCCACGCTGCCCCTGGGCGGGGCTGTCAGGGCTCCGTGCTGCCCCTGGGCGGGGTTATCTGGGCTCCGTGCTGCCCCTGGGCGGGGCCATCAGGGTTCCGTGCTGCCCGCGGCCTGATCTATCTGGCTAGTCGCTGCCCCTGGGCGGGGCCATCAAGGCTCCGTGCTGCCCCTGGGCGGGGCTACCAGGGCTCCGTGCTGCCCCTGGGCGGGGTTATCTGGGCTCCGTGCTGCCCCTAGGCGGGGCCATCAGGGTTCCGTGCTGCCCGCGGCCTGATCTATCTGGCTAGTTGCTGCCCCTGAGCGGGGCTACCAGGGCTCCGTGCTGCCCAAGGGCAGGTCTGTGCGGCTCCGCGCTTTCCCCTGGGCTAGGCTGTCCACTCTCGCGCTCCGGCGCCAGGACGGCCAGCAGGCCGATACCGGACCCTGCAAGGCTCTCCTGGCCTTCCTGCGGCACCTGACGGGTGGGAAGCCGAGGCGGGGACGCAGGTGTGGCTAAAGCGGTTTAAAACACAGCCTACCCTCAACATCGCGGCGCGGCCACGCCTCTGGTGGCGTAGCAGCCGGAGGCTGGCTGGCGGGGACGCGGGGCGGCGCCGGAAGGGGCGTGGCCTCGGCCACCGGAAGCGCACATCCCGGGCTCGGCTGGGCCGCGCGGGCGCCGGGAGGGGCGTGGCCTCGGCCGCCGGAAGCGCACATCCCGGGCTCGGCTGGGCCGCGCGGGCGCCGAGAGGGGCGTGGCCTCGGCCGCCGGAAGCGCACGTCCTGGGCTCGGCTGGGCTGCGCGGGCGCCGGGAGGGGCGTGGCCTCGGCCGCCGGAAGCGCACGTTCTGGGCTCGGCTGGGCTGCGCGGGCGCCGGGAGGGGCGTGGCCTCGGCCGCCGGAAGCGCACTCCTAGGGCTCGGCTGGGCTGCGCGGCGGGCGGGCGAGCCCGGGCGGCTGCAGGCCGCGGGGAGGTCCGTGCGGGGTTGCGAGCGCTGGGCGAGCTTGGGCGGGCGCGGCGAGGCGGCGTCGGGCTCCACGCAGAGCGCTCTCTCCTGCCGGCGGGCAGCTGTGGGAGGGACCGCGCCGAGGCCCGCTTGGGGGAAGCAGCGGCCTTGGGCGCGCGGTCCCCGAGATTCGGCGTGGCGACCCCGGCCCCGCGCCGAGAGGAAAGCTGCCCGCCCTGGTGGGGTCTGGAGGCTGGAGCGTCAGCCCGCCACCCACCTGCCCTCGGGACCCCCAGCCGGGCGGAGAGCACGGCCGAGGTCGCGGCTCTCGCAGCCCCACCGCGTCCGCCCCGACGGCGCGCCTCGTCCAAACGTGGCAAGAGCCAGGGCCGCGGTGGCGAGGCCTGTCACACCTGGAAGCCAGACCGCTGTGGCAGGTCTGCCCCGCCCCTCAGCTGAGCAGCGCGGACCCCATGACGGGAGAGGGAATCCCACGTCCTGCGTGGAACCCAGGGAGGAGGATGCGCTAAACACTAACGTGCTAGAAAGCACAGTAGTTGGCACTTTTAGTCGCTGGGGAGTAACAGCGACTCGCGCACGTTATGTGTCTCACACATCTTTTCATTTCTGCAGAAGAACGTGGTCTACAAGGGAAGTCTAGTGTTGCTATCTACTTGAGGACTGCAGTTCGTTCCCACCACCAGAAGGGAAAAAAGTAGAATTTCTTCATTCTTACCAGATACATGATGTCTATATATTGAAAACTAATAATTTCAGAAACTGAAGTATTTGTTTAATACAGGTAAACATATAAAGTCTTCAAGTATAATAACAGTGGGCTGAGGTGCAGTTCAGTAGTACAGCATGACTAGCATGTGCAAGACCGTAAGCTTGAGCTCCAGCACCAAAAAGAAGTCATGGTTTGGATGTGAGATGTCCCCCAAAGCTCATATGTGGGACGGTGCAAGAAGATTCAGTGGAGAAATAATTGGGCTCTGAGAGCCTTAACCCAATCAATGAATTAATCACATAATGGGATTGAGTGGTAATTGAAGGCAGGTTGGGTATGGCTGGAGGAGGTCTCGGAGCATTGGGGTGTGGTTTGGGGTATCTTTCTGATCATTATATGAGCCGCTTCCCTCCACCACACTCTTGGTTTGCGATGTTCTGCCTCACCTCAAGCCCCGAGGAATGGAGCTATGGATAGAGCCCTCAAATAAACTTTTCCTACTCCATTTTGCTGGTTGAGTATTTTAGTCGCAGTGGCAAAAAAGCGGACTAAAACAAATTGGTACCAGGAGTGGGCTAGTTGTATAACTAACTTGACCATGTGGTTCAGAGCCTTTTGGAGCTTCTTGGAATTGGTGGGAGGAATTCTGAGATGTATAGCAGTGTGTTAGGTCAGTTTGGGCCTCACGCTTCTGACGTGGCGGGCGCAGAACGCACAGCATGGTGGACTCAGTGCTGTTGCTGCGGCCACAGGAAGGAAGAAATCAAGCAGCCCGCATGCACAAAGGAGCAGCCAACCAGACGCTGACACGTAAGCAGTAATGGCGCCTCCTACCAATCAGCTGACTTCTCCTGACTCATCCGGGAAGGACTCTGACCTCAGCAGGATCCCCTGACCAACCCCAGGGGAACACGGGACTCCAGATACCTCCTTTTCCTGCCCCAAGCCCTCCCCTTCCTGCCTGGGCCCTTTAAAATTTCTGTACCACGGAACACATGTGTGATTCTCCTGGACCCGCTCTGATGGATGGGGTAATTTAGCCTGGGAGGGTACATCAAATAAAGCCCTGCTCAGCGGTTTTAATTTGCCTCCTTTTGGTCACCTGGCTTCACATAGTGCAAGCTGGAAATGCTTTAGATTGGTGTAAAACGAGGTTATGACCAATTCTTGGGGGAGCTCAGAAGACCAGAATGCCAGTAGGGCTCAAGAGGTTCAGAAAAGGAGGGCTCTGTTAGAATTTGGAGTAGAGGCCATTTGTGTAATGTTCTGGCTGAGAAGTTGTCTGCATTTTGCCCATGTCCTGAGACTTTCTGTGAGGCTGATTTTAAAAGCTATGGGCTTCTTAATCTGGCAGGAGAAAGTTCTGGACAGTGGAGCATTCAGGTGGTGGCATGGATATTGCTGATGTCTTTCAGCCAAGTTTATTGTGATATTTGGGAGCAGAAAGATTGGAAAAACTTGGACCTGAAACGTGGGAATAAAACTGAGACTAAAGAAGTTGCATTTCTTAAAGACATTACCACCACTAAAGAAATGCTGAAGACTTTGCTCAGAGACAGTAAGAAATATGGCTTGAGGGCATCTCAGAGACTGGCCGAACACACCCATCCCAAGCTCAAGGGAGTAAAGGTGAAAATTCTCTTTAGAAGAGACCAGTAGGGAACCCTTCTTGCACAAGGGGGCCTAGGGAGTTTTTTTAACACACTCAGCTACCCAGGCACTCAGAGACTTCTGCACCCACGGTCCCTGGAGGCTTGTCTGCTGCTGAGATGGCAGCAGACTTTGGCGTCAACCACACAGTGCTGGTTCTGCAGGACACTGGAGTCAGGGGGTCGTGGAGGCTTCCACCAAAGTTTCAAAGGAAGGCCTGGGAAGCCAGGCCAAGTGCAGCAGGGTCGGAATCCCTGTGGGCAGTCCCTGGGAGGGCAGAGCGTCCAGATGTGAATAGAGGCTGAAGCTGCTGTGGAGACCCTGAGATTAAGAAATGCCAGTGCTGTGGGACATCGTCCTAGGAAAGCAGCAGGAACTGAGCAGAGACAAGCCAACAGGAAAGCCACAGGGGTGGAGCTACACAAGCCCTCTGAACAGAATGTCACCATGCCGTGTGCTCCAGATGCCAAACATAGAGCTACAGGACTTGTTGGCCCAGCTGGGTTTCCATCTTACTTTGGTCCTATCCCTTTTTCTATGCCCCTATTTTTGTGAAGGGAATGTTTACTGAGTACCTTTATATATTGGATACTTGTAAATCACTTTTGATTTCTTACGTGTTGGCCCTGAGTTTCAGAGGAAACTTTGGACTTGAACTTTTAGGCAGTCTTGGAACTGTTGAGACAATGGGGACTCATGGAAGTGGACTAAATGTATTTTGCACTGTGAGATGGTCATGAGCTTTTGGGGGCCAGAGGTGGAATGCTATGGTTTGGATGTGAGGTGTCCCCTAAAAGCTCATGTGTGGGACGATGCCAGAAGGTTTAGAGGAGAAATGATTGGGTTATGAGAGCCTTAATTCAATCAGTAAATTAATCCCTGATGGGATTAATTGAGTGGTAGCTGAAAGCAGGTTGGGTGTGGCTGGAGGAAGTGGGCATTGGGGGCATGGCTTTGGGATATATATTTGTATCTGATGAGTAGAGTCTGCTCTCTGATCATCACGTGAGCTGCTTCTCTCTGCCACACTCTTCCACCATGATGTCCTGCCTCACCTTGAGCCCTGAGGAATGGAGCCTGCTGTCTATGAACTGAGACCTCTGAAACTGTGAGCCCTCAAACTTTTCCTCCTCTACAATTGTGCTTGTCAGGTCTTTTAGTTGCAGTGGCAAAAAAGCTGACTAAAACAATAAGGAATGATAAAGATATTAATGCTTCTCTAAGTTCATGTTTCACCTTTTTTTACTCAGCATTATTTCCCAAACACTCTTCTGTATAGCTACCATATTTATAATTCTAAAATGCTAAATTATATAGGGGAATTTATTATGCTCATGCAT
This sequence comes from Geosciurus inauris, assembly GCA_004024805.1. Lineage (NCBI taxonomy): Eukaryota > Metazoa > Chordata > Mammalia > Rodentia > Sciuridae > Geosciurus > Geosciurus inauris. The sequence continues at coordinate 34,223 of PVHX01014044.1, read as the reverse complement.
TGGCAATTAAGTTATGTTTAAATATTACTATATTTTGTGTGGGTTATATTTTCTAAGTATACCTTACAAATTTAAAAGAGTGAACTCATGAAATGTTTTCTGGTCATAATGGAATTAAACTAAATGATTGGTACAGAAATATCTCCAACTATTTGGAAATTATCACATTTATAAATAATTCAGTGCCCCTGGGTCCAATTCCCAGTAACAAAACAACAACAAAATACTATCTCATGAACCTCAACATAAAACTTTTCAATGAAAAACTGTCGGCAGACTATGAATAGAAGGAAATGAACTTCAACATGGTAAAGGGTGTCTTAAAAGAACCCGGATGTGGTACTTGATGAGAAGGGAATGCTTTCCTACTGAAATGTGGAAAAGGCCAGAATGCTCATTTTCAGTACTCCTGCTTGCTCGTTGGGATGGAATTCCTAGCCTTTGGGAAGTCTTAACAGTAAGTCAGGAAGTAAAGCTGTCCCTATTTATATCTACACAGAAAACACCAAAAGAATGATTGGGGTGTTGTTTGGGTTTTTGTTTGTTTGGGGATTGAACTCAGGGATGCTTTTGTGAACTGAGCCACATCCCCCACCCTTTTTAAAATATTTTATTTAGAGATAGGGTCTTGCTCAGTTGATAGGGTCAGCCTCACTTGGTTGCTGAGGCTGGCTTTGAACTTGGACTTCTCCTGCCTCAGCTTCTCGAGTGGCTGGGGTTCAGGCATATGCATGACTTCCGACCAAAAGAATGATTCATAAAAGAAAAAAGATATATGATAAATTGACACCTGGACTTTGTCAAAAGTAAAACTTTTGCTCTTGTAAAATAAACACTGTTAATAGAATGAAAATATAAGCTACACAGTAAGAAAGTATTTGCAATTCACATATCCAAAAAGAAATTAGTATTCAGAATATATATGCTAATAACTCAGGAAGAAAATAAACACCTAAGTAAATTTAATGAAGAAACATGAACAGCCAGCTCACCAGAGAGAAAACACGCACCCCGAGCCATGGGCCACCACGGAAACGTGATCTGTCAACAAACCTCTGCGACCGAGAGCAAGAAGCGGTGACCCGTGGCCGTGGCACTTACGATGTGGAGCGCCAGAACCTCGTGTGCTTCCGAGGGGAAGTCCAGTGGCACCTTCATTTTGAATAGTTTCAGAATTTTTACAAAGTCAACCATAGAACTCAGACATCGCATTCAGTTCTAGAGCTACCATAGCAAAGTACCACGAATTGGGTGACTAAATATCAGAGATCTGTCTCGTGCTTCTGGGGATGACACATCCAAATACCCATTCCTTGGGGCTGGGGCTGTAGCTCAGTGGTAGAGCGCTTGCCTAGCACGCGTGAGGCACTGGGTTCGATCCTCAGCACCACATATAAATAACAAATGAATAAAATAAAGACCCATCAACAACTAAAAACAATATTAAAAAAAAAAACAAAAACAAAAAAAACAAATACCCATTCCTTGTTTTCACATGAACACCTCCACACAAATGTTCACAGCAGGCCTGTTCATGATCCCCAGAACTGAATATGAATGTCCATCGTGGATAAATGAGCAAACAAACTGGTACAACTATACAGTGGACTACTGGTCAGCAGCAGGGAACAAACCTGGTGTATATGGTGACCTGGTGAATTTCAAAGGCGCTGTGCTGGAGGGAAGAAGCCAGTTTCACAAGGTTGCATGACGTGTGATTCCATTTGTGTGACAGTGTAAAGAAGCCCTTGCTGTGGTGATGAAGAGTAGGTCGGTGACAGGTGGGGAGTAGAGATCCGTTCCACATCCTGATTGTGCTGGTGGTTACAGAAGCATGTACATGTGCTGAAGTTCATAGAATCATACACCAAAAGTTGATTTTACTGTGTGATTTTTTAAAAAATTAAAAACACACTGCATTCACTTTCAGGGCTACCATAACAAAGTGCCAAAAATCAGATGCCTTAAAATATCTCGGATTTATTCTCTTATAGTTTTGGAAGCACCAGATCAAAAATCAAGGCGTAGACAGGTTGGCTGCCCTGCAGATGCTGGGAGGAAGGCATTTGTGCCTGTCTCCATGCAGGTGGCCCCCGTGATTGCCCTATCCTTTATCCTCACTGCCCTTCTCTCTGGTGGCTGCAGCAGTCCTTCTCTCATGGGGACAGGTTCATTGAGTTGGGGCTCATGGTACTCCAGGATGATCCCCTCTGGAGGCTTATTTTAATTACATCTGCAAGGACCCTATTCTAATTAATGCATATGCTGGGTGGGTGGTCCTGGAGGGCCTGGCGGAGGGGGCCTATTGAGCCAACCACAGACAAAGAGACCAAGACTGAGCGTCTCTCGGTGTCTCAGGGGCCTGATGACCTGGCTTCAGTTTGTTGACAGCACTTCTCTAGGAAATGTGGTAATTATGACAGCAGATGATCCTCTTCTGAATTTTTGCCTGGGTGTCTAACTAAAACCATTTGCTGATCAGCAAGGCATTGGCAAACAGCACCAACTGTTCTTGGTACGATCTGTTTCCTGGTGATTAACTTGTAAGTTCAACAAAAACGTTTCGTTTAACACAAGTTAAGCCATGTCTTTACTGATAGAGAAGATTCCTGTCCTTTCCCCTTTAGATCAGGTGATTCTAGAAAATTCATTCCTAGGCCGAGTTGCAGCTATGGTGCTATTTGTGTGAAATATCTGCTTTCCTAATGCATTTTTAAATATTTGTTTTCTTTTAGAATGAATTCTGGAACAAATACAAAGGTGAGGTGTTTTCTGTTTTACTCTTAAGTGAGAGAGGCTCATTAGGATATTGAAATTCAGAGAGATTGTATTTGACTTTCTAAAATACTTGGTGTATTTCCTTCCTGCTCCTGTTTAAATCTTACACATTTAAGATGTTTGCCCTTTGGGTGTTCCCATAATAGTTATTTAATATTTTAATAGTAATTTTTATTAATTCTAGTTTTATTTACTCAAGTATAGAGTTTTGGTGCCGAGGATTGAGCCCAGGGGCACTTTACCACTGAACTACATCCTGGCCCTTTAGACTGGACCTTCCTAAATGACCCAGGCTGACCTTGAACTTGCAATCCTCCTGCCTCAACATCCTAAATAGTTGGGATTACTGGTGTGCACCACCATGCCTAGCAAGATTTTTTTTTTTCTTTTTGAAATGAGGTCTCACTATGTCACCCAGGCTACTCTCAAACTCCTGGGCTTATGTGATCCTCCAGCCTCAGCTTCCTGAGTAGCTAGGACCATAGGTCCATGCCACATCACTCAGCTCAAATGTGGATTTTAATCAGTTCATTTTTATTTGAGGATACCAAATTCCAGGGTAATTTTTTAAAAAATACAAGTCTAAGCCGGGCGCGGTGGCACAAGCCTTTAATCCCAGCACTTAGGGAAGCTGAGACAGGAGAATCACGAGTTCAAAGCCAGCCTCAGCAACGGCGAGGCACTAAGCAACTCAGTGAGACCCCGTTTCTACATAAAACACAAAATAGGGCTGGGGATGAGGTTCAGTGGTCGAGTGCCCCTGAGTACAATCTCCAGTACCAAAAAAAAAAAATTAAAAATACAAGTGTATTACAAGAAAGCAAAAAAATAATGGAGCCTAAAAGATTGAATTCTCTAACAAGCTAGCCACCCTGACTTAAATCTTCTAGCACATAAGAAGGTATTAATGGTGACTACTTGATAACAGTATTTAAGTTTCTCAAATGGCAGTTAACCTAGCTCTGCATTAGGTGCCAAACTTCCACCAAGAAATGAGAAGCCTGTGTCATTGCTGGGCAGGAGTCTGTTTTCTCTTCCACCCCAGATCACTTGGAAAGTGGAACCCGACATCCTCTCACCAACACTTAGCTCAGAAGCAAGGGTCTGCCTTTGCTCCAGTTGGCCACTGCGGCCACCAGCCCAGAGTTCCACTCTGGCCATAGACACACTGCAAAGCATCTCTGCAGAACTAGGAGCAGCCAAGGGCCTCCAAGGGGGGACAACACAGTCTAGAGAAAGTGTTGTTCCCGAAGCAGCAGGAGTGAGCTCGAGCCATCTGTAGGTGCATACCCGCGCCAGCCATACCACAATCTTTCCAGGATGTTGGCACGCCTGCAAATTGGTGCCAACCCTCTCTTTGCAGATGGTGACCAATGTGATAGCAATCCTTGCCAGAATCAGGGCAAGTGTAAAGATGGCCTCGGAGAGTACTCGTGCTCCTGCCTGGATGGATTCGAAGGCAAAAACTGCGAGTTCTGTAAGTCCCTCTGCTTGTCTATCTCAGAGCAGACATGCCTGCAGGTGGGAGGTAGGAAGGCAGGAAGGTGGAGATCAGTGAGATGACTTTGAGTTACTTCTAGTTGATGAAGTCTGCGCTCGGTCATCCTGTGCCCCTGCAGGAAGCCCTAAACACAGAGCCTGTGTCTTCCAAACTGCCCAGGGTCAGGGTTCAATGAGGACACAGTCTCTCTGCTGCTCTGAGAGAGGTCGCAGAGCACTCCCAAGCCTGGTCCTCTAGGACCCAGTGGAGTGGCCGCCTCTGCTCTCCAGGCTCCTTGTGGCCTGGAGCAACGGTTCAGATCACTGCCTCTGTAGATTTGCCAAAGCAGACAGCAGTGAAGGAGATCTGATATTGGCTAGTTATAAGGTTTTGATACATCTAATTCTTCTACATGGGAACATCACTGAGTTTTCTCCAATATGATTAGTGATTTTTAATAAAATATAGGTTATTATTAGGTCAGACTTTCCTAAAAAGAAAGATATACATGTCTTTTTCTTTGGCACCAGGGATTGAACTCAGGGGCACTCGACCACTGAGCCACATCCCAGCCCTATTTTGTGTTTATGTAGAGACAGGGTCTCACTGAGTTGCTTAGCGCCTCGCCATTGCTGAGGCTGGCTTTGAACTCGTGATTCTCCTGTCTCAGCCTCCCAAAGTGCTAGGATTTCAGGTGTGTGCATGTCTTTTAAATTAATTACGTAGCGATCTTTGGAACTTGTTCTTGGATTGATGCTTTAGGACTTTCTCCAATGGGAATGTCAGTTATGTATCATTCCATTCTAGTCCAGGTACCTGTCCTGCAAACCACTGGGCTGACTTAGACACAGTATGGAGAAGACTCCCAGGGCTGTAACAGGTGTTGTCTAGGTTCCATTGTGTTGGACTTTGTGTTGTCATCATCTTTTCATCCAAACCCAGATGGAACACTGTGAAGCAGGTCACCAAAGGTGGCATCACCACTGTGGGCTGGGTTGGACTCAGCCTGTACTGGAAGCCCCCGGGGACGCTGCCCCAGTGTTGCTGCTGACTGTGGGAGGTGGGCTTTGCCAAGCTCGAGGTGTGATGGACAGGCGGGCGTGTGCCGAGGGCGCATGGCTTGTGGGTGCCATGCCAGGAGCTTCACGGGCCTCTGAGGTGGCTTCACCTCCCACTTTGCAAGTGTGGACACTAAAGCCCTGAGGCTTAGTTAATGTGCCCAAATCCAATAGCCAGGGGTCAGCTGCCCTCAGGCCTCAGGGGCCCTTGCCCACTGGCTGCACGGCTGTCCCTCCTCCTGCCTGTGCCGGAGCTGTTCTCCAGCCTCCTGACGGGGTCCCCCACAGGCCCGTGCTCTTGCCGAGTCCCTTAGGACCCCAGAGCTGGGAGCACAGGTGTCCACGTCAGGGTCCTGGCTGTGCAGTGGTGCGTGCTGCAACCTCTGGGCCATGGTCAGTGCTCAGAAATTGTTCAGCAGTTAGCGCTGGGTGGAGGGAGAGAGCTGGAACTGAAGGCACCCACCAAACAGCAGGCCCTCAGGCGAGCACCATGCATGGCGCCCTCAGCAGAGAACATGGAGACCACAGTCGGGACCTGCCTGAATCTAGTGGCCACAGGAGTGGATGGAACTTGAAGGGAAAAATAACTCCTCTGAGACTCTCCCAAACTGCCAGGAGCCAGCCTGTGTGGAGGAGCTAGGCTCCAGCCTGTCTGCCTGGCATGGTGAGGGGTGTCAGCCTGACCCCGCTGAACACAAGGCCAGGCCAAGCTGAGGAGCCCCCACATTGTCACAGCGGCCTCGGTTCCACGGACGGCCTTCTGGCTTTGCGGGAGGGGCTCTGAGTCCTTGCCTGGGATTGCGCTGGCCCCTGGTCCCTGGAGCGAGCGCCTCCTGACCTCAGTCCACACCACCCAGCCCTTGGGACCTCTGTCCACCTCCTAGCCTTTCACCGGGCAGCTCAGGTTTCTTTAGGGCAGTGCAGAACCTGCATGGATGCCAGGTGTCCCTCAGTGGCCTAGGAGGCAGCATCAGGGAGGGTTCATGTGGAGTGGCCGCCCTCTGGAGCTGCCCCACAGGCCCCTTTCCTACGGCGGCTGGGTGTGTCGCGGCGGGTGGGTGGCTGCAGCTGGTGCAGCGGTCTCCTCTGCCTGCAGTCGCACGGAAGCTCTGTAGCCTGGACAATGGGGACTGCGACCAGTTCTGCCAGGAGAGGCAGGACTCCGTGGTGTGCTCCTGCGCCAGTGGGTACGCCCTCGCCGATGACGGCAAGTCCTGCGTCTCCACAGGTAGGACAGCCTGGGCCACATGGCTCCTGGGGCCACACGGCTCCTGGGCCACAGGGCTCCTGGGCCATGCCTGGTGGCTCTGACCAGGAACCCGTGCCATGACCAGGGCAGGGCAGGGCCACCTGCTGGGCAGGGTGCGCGATGCCAGGAGAGCCGGGGCCTGGCACTCGGGGCTGATGGCTCAATGGGCAGCCCCAGGGGCCCTGAGAGCCAGCTGTGCTGGCCAACCTGTTTCTTCGCTATCACATGCCTACGGGGTAGAAGGCGATCCTGCCCGGCCCTCTGCCTGGCCTGGCCCCGCAGCCCTGTGGCACCTCTGCCTGAGCAAGGGGGGGGACGGGGCGGGAAGTGGAGCAGATGACCCTCCAGGGCAACTTCGACGTTTGGCCACTGCTAGTTGAGTGTCTTTTTCCTTTACTTGGAGAAAACTGGACTCTGAGGAGTCTGATAGTGAACACTGGAGCCACTACTCATGAGGCTCCCAGAGGGCCGTGAGTGCAGGACAGGCTCAGTGACCCACGGGATTGGGGACAAGTGCAAGCCATTGTCCCTTAGTGGTTGGCCCCACGGTGCCACCCAGTTTGCCTCTCAGGACCCATGCTGCCCCACCTCCACTGAGGCACCGCCTGAGTGAGTTAGGAAAGCAGTAGTCAGGCTGCCTGTCAAAGAGCCAGGGGACCAAGCACACATGCAGGTTCCAGTTGGAGCTCAACATCCAGCCATTTGACAAACACCCTGTCCAGAGACTTGATTTTTCCAGGGGACCCATTACTCTGTCATATTCTTCTCAGTGAAACAGTTTATTTTAAAAAATAAGGAATCAAGAAAAACAATGGTCCCAAATATATCCTTCAAAGATTACTTCAATTATTTAATAATAATTTTTTCATTATCTAATTTTTTTTTCCAAACAGAAAAGAAAGCAAGTTTGTTTCCATTGATAATGAAGCTTCGTTTTCTTGTTTTTTGGTGGGGTGCGGGGGTATTAGGGATTGAACCCAGAGATGCTTAACCACTGAGCCAAATCCTCAGCACTTTTTATGTTTTATTTAGAGACAAGTTCTCACTAAGTTGCTTAGGGCCTCACTAAATTGCTGGGGCTGGCCTGGAACTCTTGCCTCAGCCTCTCAAGCTGCTGGGATTACAGGAATGTGCCACCGATAGTGAAGTTTTGAGCTTCAGCTGATTCAGAAATATTTTAACTGACATTTCTTTCTTTCTTTTTTTTGGTACTGGGGATTGAACTCAGGGGCACTCGACCACTAAGCCACATCCCCAGCCCTATTTTGTGTTTCATGTAGAGACAGGGTCTCACTGAGTTGCTTAGCACCTCACCATTGCTGAGGCTGGCTTTGAACTCGCAATCCTCCTGTCTCAACCTCCCTAAATGCTGGGATTACAGGCTTGCACCACCACACCCAGCTCAACTGAACATTTCTTGACATGCATATAGACTTTTTTTTAGATTGCAGAAATAATCACAAAGCAATTAAAATAAAAGGCTGGGAAGTGTGAGTCAGTGTTAGAACACTTGCCCAGCAGGTGCAAGGTCCTTGGGTTCCATCCCAATGCCACAGAAAGAAAGAAGAAAGAGAAAGACCAGTAAACCACTTCTTAGTGCAGAAAGCTCTGTTCCACGGTGTGGAGAGCAAATTCAGACTTTGGAAGGATGTGGGGACAAACATCAACCCAGAACTAGTGCAGGGAGCCAGGGCCTCACCTCCAGGGACATCCCCGAGCATCCCTGCAGGCTGGGGAGGCTGCCAGACCCTGTGTGAGCCCAAGTGAAAGCCACCAGGCACCAGCTGGCTCTGGACATGCGCAAGGGGCTGCTGTCCTGGTCCCTGCTGCTTGCGTCCCTTCCTCGTCCCTCTGGCTCTGCACACGTGCTCCTCCTCTCTGCCTTGGGTCCCTTGAGGACGATGTGGGAAGGGAGGGGTCAAATACGTGGCCCTGCCAGTGGTTCCTTGCAGGAGCCAGGAGGCAGTAGACGTGGTCACACAAAGCCACATTGGCAGCCCTCCCTCGGCCTCAGCTGCTTGCGTGTGCCGTCCTACCCAGAAACACTGGATTTTTCTTCAACACTTCACGAGGAAAAATTTCAAGCATACAGCAAAATCAAAAGGACAGTCCAGCGAGCCCCACGTGGAATCCAGCCCTCTGGGTCCCCCTGGCCTCTTGCTGTGCTTGCTCCACCTCACACCCGCCCCTGCCTGTCCTCTGTCCCTCTACCGGGCCACTGTTACTTGATGGTGCATTTGGAAGGTGCAGGCACCTGCGCACATCCCCTTCTGCTTCTGCTTGTGACTAGAGCTCAGGGTGAGATGAGCCCCGTGCAGACAGCTGCATCCACCTGGGGGCTCTGCCACTGCCACCCAAGCATCACGGAAGTCCTGCTGCCCAGGACGCCCCTGGCTGTGAGCCACGAGGGTGTGCAGTCTTGCTTTGCTGAGGCCCCGGCTGTGCTTCTTTCAGAGCTCTTCCCCTGTGGGAAGCTCACTTTGGGACGCAGGAAGAGGTCAGCGGGCCCATCTGCCAACATCAGCGAGGCTGTGGCCAGCACCTCCACGCTGGACTGGGATGGCCTAGACAGCCTGCCTCCTACCCAGGACCCCTTCGACCTGCTCCACCTCAACCAGACGTACCCCGAGAACGACAGCAGCAGACTCATTCGGATCGTGGGTGGCCGGGACTGTGAAGAGGGGGAGTGCCCCTGGCAGGTAACTGTCCTGAGCGGCTCTGCACAGGCGCAGCCGGACCCATCCTGCTCAGCCCCTGGGGAGACGTCCGACCGTAGGGGAGGCTCCCCACACAGGCAGAGCTCCCACTGGGAGAGGGCTGCCCACCCAGCAGGCTGGCCCATGGCCTGCAGGAGGCTGGAGCGCCAACGTGGCCTCTGCTCTGCCACCTGACGCCAGCCTGGCTTTCTCACTGCTATGCCCTGGGCTGCCCTGTTCTGGGAAAGACAGAAAGGTAGAACACCTAGTCCTGAAAATATTCGCCTGTCCACAAGGAGACGGGCCACACCTGGCGGCAGGTGAGGGGCCACTCCCACCCTCTGTGGGTGAGGAGAAGGTCACTGTCCTTGTTTCATTTCTAATTTGGTCTTTTTCTTTTTATAACCCAAATATCTAAGGCCTAAGGGGAGGCAGACAGCAGCAGAAAGTATCCTAGAGAAAAGCACATCCATTTATGCTCAAAAGTGAAAAAATAAAAATCAAAAATCACTGGATTAGGATTGCCAGATTTAAAAAAAACAAAGCACAAGACTTTCAGTTACATTTGAGTTTCACATAGACAACGGACGGCTTCTCAGGAGTGGGTGCCCTAGATGTGCATGGGCATGCGGGAGAGGCTGCCCTCTCCGACTCACGCTGGACAAGGTGCCCAGGCCTGTCCATGACGGTCCTCATTTGGGCTTGAGGTCTTCAGGGCCGAAGGCCAAGACACCTGTCCTGTGGCAGAACTGCAGATATTACCTGAGCCCCGGCCCCGGCCGTGGACAGGGGTCCCCTGGCCTAGAGAATGAGGGGCCGTGGGAAGGCAGCATCAGCCCCTGCTCATCGCTGGGACATGCTCAGTGAGAACTCACTGTGAGGTGCAGGGCTGGGTGCTGGGTGTGCAGAACATGAGACCGTGGACCTAGAAAGGGGCCTTCTGTCCTGCCATCACTCCGGCTTCCTGTCCCGCGCTGCGGGGAGAGCAGGGAGAGCTCCCACAGCAGAGGGCGGCTGAGGAGCACCGTGGGCGCTTTGGGAAAGGACTGGCTCCAGAGCCCAGAGGGAGACTCGGGGCAGAAGGAAGTGGGAGGAAAGCTGTGGGGCAGGCCAGCTGCCGTGGAGGCCAGGCTGCTCCTCGCAAAGGCTCCAGTCTGTCCTCAGGGCCTGCGTAACCCGGGTGGCCGTGGCCGTGCCCATGGGGGTGGCTGACTGGGTCTTGCTGCCGCAGGCTCTCCTCATCGACGAGGAGGACGAGGGGTTCTGCGGGGGCACCATCCTGAGCCCGTTCCACATCCTCACCGCAGCCCACTGTCTAAACCAGGCCAAGCGATTCAAGGTGAGGGTAGGTAAGTGACACCATGGCCTCATGCCCCAGCAGCACCCGCGCCACCATTGGCACCCTAGCACAGCTTGCCACGCGGCAGCCCTGTCGAGAGGCTGAGGCCCTTCATGGGAGAAGGGCAAGGAAGCAGTGGGGCGGGGTGGGCACTGTCGGCCTCCCAGGCCCTCCCCAGCGTCCTCAGAGGCCCTCCATCTGTTGGCGGAGCCTTGGAGCCTCTCCACCTCCCTCTCTGCAACACTCGCCGAGCCTCCTACTTTGGTCTGTGGTTCGTTTGGTTAATGTCTGTCTGTCTCTGCGGACTCTAGGGCTCTCCAGAGAAAACCCAGAGCAAGCTACAAGTGAAGTCTGAAATTGTGCAGTAGTGTTAAAGCCTCTGGCACATTAGGACACACACTGGGCAGCTCCTTTCAACACCACATGATTCAACCCATACACCCAGCATATTGGCATTTCAATGTGTAATTAAATATGACGCTTGGCACCCTTCTTTCCATCCTGTCCAGTGTGACACTCACAATTCCTCCTGACGCAGACATGCCACGTTCCAGGTGCTCAGCTGGCCACACGGCCCAGGTCTAGACCCTTAGCTCCCTGACACCTGGACAGGGCCCAGCGCACCATGCACACTCGAGAACCACCTGCCAAAAGCCTGAGGAACTGAGAGAACCTAATACCTGCCAAAATGTGAGCAGGGACACCAGGTCCTGACACCTAGGAGGGACGCCCAGGTCCTCACAGCCCAGAGGAAGAGGAAGATCACTTTCATGTGCCCTTTCCACTCTCCCGTGGTCTCGTTTTCGGATGTGGCCACAAACCACTTTTCCAATTAGATAACAATGAGTTGCTTTAAAGTAGCTGACATACAGATGCCATCCCCAGGGAACTAACCACTGGATGTCCTCTCCTGTCCCAGGGGAACGGAACTCGGAGAAGGAGGACGGCAGCGAGGCGGTCCACGAGGTGGGGGTGGCCATCAAGCACAACAAGTTCGTGCGGGAGACCTACGACTTCGACATCGCCGTCCTCAGGTTGAAGACGCCCATCACCTTCCGCATGAACGTCGCCCCCGCCTGCCTGCCCCAGAAGGACTGGGCTGAGGCCACCCTGATGACACAGAAGACCGGCATCGTGAGTGGGTTCGGGCGCACCCACGAGAAGGGCCGGCCGTCCAGCAAGCTCAAGATGCTGGAGGTGCCCTACGTGGACCGCAACACCTGCAAGCTGTCCAGCAGCTTCACCATCACCCAGAACATGTTCTGTGCTGGCTACGACGCCAAACTGGAGGACGCCTGCCAGGGGGACAGCGGCGGCCCCCACGTCACCCGGTTCAAGGACACCTACTTCGTGACGGGCATTGTCAGCTGGGGAGAAGGGTGCGCAAGGAAAGGGAAGTACGGTGTCTACACCAAAGTCACCGCCTTTCTCAAGTGGATTGACAAGTCCATGAGGGCCCAGGGGCCACCCACGGCAGAGACCCTGGGCTCCACCTCGCCTCCCCATTAAAGCATGTGCCCTGGAGTCTCTGGGCCCCATCTGGTGTTCGGTGTTGCCGTGCTGGGCAGGCTGATTCCCGCCGGGGCTGCCCATGGGCAGACAGCAGAGCCCTCATCCCTGCCCTGGTCTGTCCCTGGAAAGCAGGTCTGCCTTGCCCAAGCCCGAGCCCTGGCCGCTCTCCAGGGCTCTGCGATGGTGCTGTCCCTCCCAGGTTCCTATCCTCGGGTGACCTACAATGCCAGTCTTGGCCGCGTGGGCAGCTCCTTTGTGGATGAGTGTCCAGGGCCCCAGGAGCACAGTGGCAGCGTGGAGTCAGCCCTGCCGCGCCCTGGGGTTAGGAGGGCCAACACCGTGGCCTGCCAACTCTGACCCTCCCTGGCCAGATTCACTCCCATTCACCTCCTGGGATCAGACAGTGTGGATTGTGAGCACGAGCGCTTCTTCCACACAGCTTCCTAGGGAAGGTGGGCTTCCTGGTGAGCAGAGGACCAAGAAGCCTCTCCGCTACCTAGGCCGTGGGGCGTGTTTAACCAGGTCCATGCCGCAGCACCGAGCCTGGGCGGGCGCCTGGTCAGCAGCAGGGCTGCCCCAGGTGGGCTGTGTGCCAAGTGTCGCCCCTGTTTTGCCTGTTTCCTAGGGACCCCCAGCACGTGGGCTCAGCCCTGCTGCGATCAGAGCCCTCTGTGTCCAGGCCCAGAACTAACCCCGAGTCTCTGGGATGGGGCCGTTCTGGAAGTTTCTGGAGCTCTCGATGACACGTCACAACACCAGAGCAGTGTGCACTGGAGGGGTGTCAGGCTCCGGGGTCCTCGCCCGCCTTTGCCCTGCACAACTCCAGCGCTGAGTCACAGGACAGAGAAACCAAGCCTGCTTCTGGAAGTACAGTCAGTTGTCCCGCCAGGACCCACACCTGTTTCCCAAATTCCTGCACAGTTTGCATTTTGCGAAACTTTGCTAAGCAAAGTTTAAAAGTTCTGGTATAAAACTACCCCGAGTCAGGAGCTGGCAGAGCCGCTGGCAAACATTGTGCAAGTCAGGAAACGTCAATGAGAACCAGTACTTGATTTCCAGAACCAGCCCGGGGGCTCCCACGCATGTGCACAGTGAGCCTGGGCGTCTAAACACACTGCTGCCCAGCTGCCTCGAGACGCCCCAGGTGTGCAGATGCTGGGTCGCTCCCAGCCTCCTGCAGAAAGGGCTCTGGCCTTGGGAGCTGCCCTGTCGTGTCTGGGCTGCACTTTCCACGCTGCAGCAGGACTTGGGGTCCATCCAGGTCCCTGAGGCAAACCCAGACCCAGACTTCTGCCTCCAGAGATGAGTGGCTGTGTGGGTCCCGGTGCACAGGGGCACACCAGCCTAGCTGCACCTCCGCCCTCTACAGGCCACTGTCCCCAGGTGGCCTGTGCCCCTGGGGTTCTCGTGTATGGGAAGGAAACTGAGGCCCCCCAGGAAGACAGCCGGCCCCTCATCACCCATGGTACAGGCAGGCGTCCACCACTGGCCTGGCCAGAAGAGTCCAGCCTGGGAGGCTCTGAATGGAGGGTGGACACGGGGCAGGGGTGCCACCAGTCTGCAGGGCAGGGTAGCCACAGGTCCTGGGCTCCCCGTGGGGTTGCAGCCGCCATCTAATCCCGTGGCTGCAGTGGCCTCCCTCCTTGAGCTTTTCCCATCAGCAAAGCATGCAAACTAACCCAGGCCGCAGCTGCCCTGGACGGCTGGTCTTTGTCAGGAGAGTTCCATCTGGAAAGTGAAGCCCGAGGGCAGAGGCAGCAGGCCCAAGGTGGCCAGGAAGCAGGGTTTGCTTGTCTTTCTGCCGAGGGTGAGGGACACTGCGAGTGCAGCCCCACCACGGCCCCACCCACGCAGCACCTGGGAGCCTGGGGGCCCTGCAAGCCCAGGGAGGGCTGGTTTCCAGTCAGAGGGTGAGGGAGCCTCCAGAGGACAGGGAGCTGATCAGCCCCACGGCCAAGCCCAGTACTGCCCACAGCACCTGGGGCCCCAGGCACCTTCCCGCCCACCCCCAGGATGGGCAGACGAGAGCGTGGGGCTCAAGGCTGTGAGGGGCGTGCACCAGCAAGAGGGCTGGCTTTCTTCAGTTCCATCCCAGGTGGGGCCATGTGAAGTGTCTGGGGTTAAAATTCCATTTTGTAAGAACCCCATCTCCCAGCCACCATGTGGTCACTGGCCAGGCAGCTGGTCAGGCAGGTGCCATCATGGGAACACACTTGGAGGGAGTTGTCAGTTTCTGACTGAGTGGGCCTCAGAAGAAAGGCGACCTCAGAAGAGGCTAGACCTCGCTGGGTGGGCCTCAGTTTCACCCTGGAGACAGCCATCAATCTACCTTTGTGATGCCACAATCTGGTGGGCCAGCGGTGGAGAGCATGGCCCTCAGTGAGGGGACAAACGGGCCTCGTTGTCCCTGACACGGCATGCTGAGGAGCACGTGTGCCTCCCATGGCCGGGAGCCTGCAGGTGTGCCCAGCCAGCCTCGTCACAGGGGCGCCAGCCAATGCACCCCAGGAAGGCCAGGCTCCTCGGCTTGGCTGAGGGCCCAGTGTCACAGTGGGAGGCTGCAGGGTCCCACCATGTGCCCCCTTGGCAGCAGTGGACTCCCTGTCAGTGAGTGCCCCATGCAGGGTGGGTAGAGGGAGAGAAGAGCGGAGGCGGCCAGCGCCGGTGGTGGGCAGCTCCGCGTGGCAGAGGCAGGCAGGGCTGGGCGTGCTCAGGGGATCCCACCTCCAGCGCTCTGCATGACCCTAGGGCCCCAAGGCGCTCTGCTCTCACAGAAAGCCGACGTTACCGGCACCCAGAAGAGCAGCAGGCGCTGGCTGTGCAACAGAGCCTGGCGTGTGCGAGGGAAGACCGCCTGGCCAAGGGCAGCTGTCCGTCCTGATGGGCAGTGCTCTCATGGGGAACATGCCCCGTCCTGTTGGGTCCCCTCAGGGTTCTCACTGTCCTTGGCCTTGGCATGGGGATTGTGCAAGAGTTGCTCACGAAGCAAATCGATGACTCTGGCCCAGAGTAGGGGGGCCGGAGAGGCAGGCTGATCGCTGCCGTCGCCGCCCACGGGCAGGCATGGACCCTGGAGCATGCTCCTCCCCACAGGGCCCAGGTGACCCCACTGGCCTTCGCTGCTGGTCAGGAACTAAAGAGTGTCATCCAGGTGCCTCCTTGGCTGGGCCTGCGGCTGTCAGGATGCCAGGACAAGTGTCCTGGGCTTTGCTGACCTGCCCAGGCCCCAGGAGAAAAGCAGGCACGTCCAGCCTGCCCCCGGAGTAGCTGTAGCCACCTACGATAAAAGAAAGCACTTTAAGAAGGTGACCAGCAACAGAGTGACCCGCCCAAGGTCACTTTTACTTTCCATACATTTTACCACAGTAAAGCATACTTTATTCAAAGTCACCAATGGCCAGGCGCCCACTTGTCATCCCAGCGGCTCAGCAGGCTGAGTTCAAAGCCAGCCTCAGCCATGTAGTGAGACCCTAGGCAACTTAGCAAGACCCTGTCTCAAAATTTAAAAAAAGGAGGGCTGGGATGTGGCTCAGTGGGTGAGCACCCCTGGGTCCAATCCCTGGCACCAAAAACAAAATAAAATGTCGCCCATGACCTCAAAACAAGACACAGCGATCCCCAGTGCCAGCGCTGGAGAGGAGAGCCCAGCCTCTGTGGGTGCCGGCAGGGGTCCGACCCGAGATCTGTGGAGGAGGACAGCGCTCTGGACAGCAAAGTCCTCGAGTGGTTTTCCTGCTGCAGAGGTTGCCCCAACCCAGAACCAATCTAGAAAGGCGCAGAGCAGAGGGCGGCGTCCAGAGAGAGGCTCCTGCACGCGTGCACTCCCGGGAAGACACGCAGGCCTGCTGCTCAGGCCTCCCTCACTCAAGTCACGAGGACGCTAGACGGCGCTGCACCCTCCTGTTGCCTCCAGGCGGCGCGGGGCAGCTGAGCCCAGGAGGAAGCGGCCCCCTCAGTCCTCAATGGGGAGGGGGAGGCACAGCTGAGGCCGGGATTGCCCTGAGGCCCTGAAGCCCGGGGACGCACAGGCAGCCACGCCCAGGGCAGCACACACCTGGCCCTACTGGAAGGGCTTGGAGCCACCCAGGCCGGCACCAGGTCAGACTGAGAAACAGCCCAGAGACACTGAAGCAGACTGCACGTCTAGGAGGGCGCAGTGGGATCCAGAGGACCTGCTGCCCGTCTGCAGGACACCCGGCACCCGAGGACACGGCAGAGAAGGGCTTCTGAGGCCCCCACGCCAGGCAGGCTTCTCGGGTCCAGAGCACCGTGGCCCAGCTGACGCAGACGACCTCACTGGGTGGGTCGGTGGACAGGGCCTGATGCTCGGGCTTTGGGGGTTTGCCGAGCACCTTGGGATGGCGGGGGAGAGCCGTGGGGCCACACGTCCCGCACTCCTCACGGCAGCAAGTGGACTTGGACCCCTCGGCACTTGTGCATCGACACCCAGGCCCTAGCGCCACAGCTCCAGAGGTGACCCTGGAGAGTGCCTGGGCAAAGCGCCTCCTGAGAGGTCAGGGAGCAGGACCCTACCGCCAGAGGCTGCAGCCCACGGCGTGCATGCTGATCCACGGCCACCAGACGCCTTGAGCTTGCACCTCAGCCTCCAGGAATGGCCCAGTGGTGGCCTTTGCTCTGGCAGCGAGCGCAGACGCTGGGAAGAGACGTCTATGCCAGGCGCAGAGCAGGAGCGAGGGGCTGCCCGGCCAGCGCGGGCCTGGTCTGCCTCCCGCCTGTAAGGTCCACCCATGGTCCAGAGGCAGGCGCAGTCTCCAGGGAGCACAGATGCGTTTTGCAGCCTCTTCACAGGAGACGTGAGGCTGGGAGACCCGCCGACTGCCCCCGGCTGCCCCCGCCACCTTCTTGCTGCTGGCCCTCGCTTGCTTCACTCACTGAAGATGGGCTTTGCTGTTCTCCAACTTTTTAAAGGAAACTTGGTGATGGGAGTGTGAGTCGGCCCCTCCCCAACGGCCACCGCCCTCTGCCGGCTCCACTTCTCCCCTGAGGAGCCTGCACTTCTGATGATGGATCAGCCAACACAAGCAGCAGGTGCTGGCCCACAACGCGGCAGCTCAGGGCTGGCGACCCAGCAGCCGTCAGGTGGTTCTCTCCCCACCGGCCCCTGCGTGGGCCCCTCTCCTACCGCCTCCGGCACCCTACCTGGACTCCCCCACATCGCAGGCCCAGCGAGCGTCTCCTAACCTGCTCCCCTCACCCCCAGGCTGCCTGGCTCAGCGGACACCCCACTGCGTTGCCCTAGTGCGAAGCATCGGGGGCCCATCAGGGGTACCTGGAGGGCAGCCACTGTCCCCACGGCCACGGCCACGGTTGCTCACTTGCTTCCACCTAGACCACAGGCTTCTCTTCCTCCATTTCAGCTTCCTCCGACTATTCTGTTCTAGCACAGCAGTCAAGCGATTTCTTCAGGACACAAACCCTTCCTGTCCCTCCTGCACCCTCTTCCAGGGAGCAGCCGGGAGCCCCTCTGGGCTAGCCTCCTCTAGCATGCTCCTGGTACCTAAGCACGGGAGGCTTCCCACGAAGACCCACAAGGGGCGGGGACAGGACATTGTCCTGAAGAGCCGAGCCCTGGTAAAGATGGCAGTCATGCCCTGGGCACGCCCGGCTTCCCCTTTTCTCTCTTCAGCTAAGGTCAATGTCACCAGAGAGGACTGAGGGGGCCAGCACTGCTGTGCTGGGGGCAGCTGTGCCTGGCCACCGGGGGCTGGTGAGGACCACAGCCATGCGTCCCTCGGGGGTGCTCCCGGAGGGGCAGGTGGCCTCCTCCCTGCCACGGTGAGGCCCAGCGCAGGCCTCAGGTCTGCTGCCGCTAGACTGGCCTGTGCTGCGGTGCGCAGAACCCTGCAGAGCCCAGGCTGCCTGGCCCCAGTGCTCAGCCCCACAGCTCCGCCTCGGGCTGGGGTGGGTGGTGGTGCCTGCGTCCACTCCACGTGTGCTGGAAGACACGGGGTTTCTGCTGCCATCGTGCCGCAGTGAAGAGCCGTGGCGAGGCCGGCGTCTGAGGCCCCCAGCGGCTTCCAGCGGCAGGTGGGAGCGCGTGCGGCACCTCCTGCCTGGTGAGAGCCCAGCTTGCCTGACCTTGACCGCTTGGGGGTCATTGCACTTCAGCAACAAGGGGCCCTGACCGCAGCATGGCCAGGCCTGGGGCAGAAGAGCCTGTGGAGCTCACGGCCTGGCTGCGGCTCCTGGGTTTCGCTCCCTGAATTTCTCTGTGCGTTCCCTCCTCTTTGCTCCCTTGACCGACTCGGAAGCTGCACGCACTGTGTGCCCAACAGCTGCTCTGGACGTGCCACACCGCCTGCGACGCAGCAGGAGGCACTGTGCTCCTCCTGCCCCAGAGCATCCCAGCACCTCGACATCCGCACTTCGGCCGATATTTCATTCTTTCTGTGTTTCTTAAACATCTATTTTAACTCCACAGAACAAGTCTTACTCTTGCTGCTACGGTCTCTGCCGTGGAGCAGTTTTGGCTTCCTGTGCCTCCCACCCTTGCGTCCTGCAGGCCAGCTCGTTCCTGGCCTGTGTCCCTCAGGAGAGCCCTGGCAACGGGGTGGAGGCAGAAAAGAGCAGGACAGAGCGAGCTCAGGGGCCAGCCTGGGGCGAGGACCGCAGAGGCGGAGCAGGGTGGCAGGCTGAAGGGACGGAGCTGGCGCCTGCCTGCCAGCCTGGTGGCCTTCCCGCCCCCGCCCCCTCCCCGAGCGCACGGAGACCCGGCTGCTGCCATCGTTTCCTGGGTGTGTCCCAGAGCCCTGGATGGCAGAGGCAGGCGGAGGTGGTGGCCTAGCTCTGCCCACACGTGCCACTTATTTCTCAGGATTTCACGGTGTCCGCCCCCAGCGCAAGGGCCCCCCAGCCAAGGGCGCACGGAGCACTTGGTAACCTGAAGCTGCGGCCATCGCACTGAGCTGAGCGCGTGGCACTGCCCAAGGCAGTGCGCGCAGGGCCTTCCATCCAGCTCCACTGCACTGCGACACCGAGGGCACTGGACGCTGTCCTCTGCTGTCCGTGTTGTTTTCCTCGTCTGTCCCCCTGCCTGCCTTCTAGCGGATGGTGCCCAGGCTCTGAGTTGCCGCTGCACGTCGCTGTCTCAGCTCTGAGCGCGCAGCCTCCTGGAACTGACTGACAGCCCACGAGCACCTTCTCGCTGCGCCTCCCCTTCCGGTGCCTCGTCCCGCCTGCTTGGAGTCTGCCTGGACTTTCTCTGGCCCAGGACCACGCCTCTGCCCTGAGCTTCCTTGGCTGGGAGGCCTTCGTCCCCTCCGCGTCTGCCTCCACCCCCAGCAATTTAGACTGTCTCCATATAAAAAATAAAAGGGGCTGTGGCGCTAAAATGAACAGAGAGAGACGACCGGGGCACTCGTGGCAGGGATGGAGCCCACTTCCTGGCGTTGGTGCCTGGCAGCCTGGGCCAGGGGCCCACGTTGTGGTGCTGCGCACAGCTTCCACCGCCCACTGCTGCTGTGCGGCGAGCCACCTGGGCACCTGGACAAGGCCTGGCCTCCTGCTACTGAATGCAAAGACATCCCGGGGTGCTCAGCGGTTCCGACAGGTTGCCATGAGGCCATCTGATCAGAAGTGGCAGCATGGCACAGCCCCTGCTCACCGTGGAGATCTCGAGTCCCACAGGCACCTGTGCAGGAGTGGCCTGGGAACGTGTGGAGACAGACAGGGTCAGCCCAGGGGCTCACCAGCAAGGCCACACCCAGCCACGGCCTGGGCTCCCACAGCTCAGCGGCAGGGAGGGCCGCTCTGTGGACAGGAACCTGCAGGTCCACACCTGCTGGAAGCCAGCTGAGGCTCAGCAGGCAGGTCAAGCTGTGGGCTGGGCATGAGCCCCTGCCCCTCAAAAAACAAACAGAACAAAAACAAAAACCACCTCCTGCGATAATGCAGGAGGGTCCAGAGGTGAAGTCAGACCCTGAGCGCTGTGACTGCGGGTGGGTGATCCTTCTGGGGGACTGCTAATTTGAACGGCCTAACTCAGCGGGGACTACAGATGGTAAGTGGTCAGCTGGAGGCGGCGGCCAGGGCGAGCTTTGGGGGTTCACGTCATCTCTCCTTCACACACCCTCCTCTCTGCTTCCTGACTGCCAAGAGCTGAGAGCCGCCTCCAACATGCCCTTTGTAAAAAAATTCTTACTTGCAGATGGACACAATATCTTTTGTTTTATTTATTCACGTGGTGCTGAGGATCGAACCCAGTGCCTCACGGAGGCAAGCGCGCCCCCACACCCTTCCGCCCTGAGTCCTGCTCCACCTCAGGCTGCGTGAGGGAATGGGGGACGGCTGACCAGGCACTAGACCTTTAACCATGGACCCAGGCAGACTTTTCCTCCTCTAAGCTACTCCTGTTGGGAATTCTGGCCACAATGCCAAGCTGCCTGACACACTTGGGGCCCAGCTCCCTGGCCCTCTGGACACTCAGTGCTGGAACCCAGTGCAGGTGCTGACACACGCCCGCTGAGTCCCATGACTCCAGAGCCTGTGCACCTGCGGGGAGCGAGCACCCGGCCCCTGCATGAGCCCCCAGCTGGCACCACAAGGCGCAAAGAGCAACCCCCCGTCCTGAGCAGGCTGCAGGGTCTGAGCAAAGGAAAGGCGTGCTCCACACCACGAAGCCCTGCAGTGCAGCCAGGCAGAGCAGCCCTGGGCGTGAGCTCTGAGCATGTGGCCCCGGAGCAGGGGAATCCACACTCCCGGGAGCCTCTCTCTGCGGGGGCACAGCGCTCCCAGACGTGGGAACCTGCACGGAAGAGCTGACACAGCTCTCCCCTTCACGTCAGAGACAGGAAAAGCACACCCGGGTGCTGAGAAGGGCTGAGGCTGCTGTACCTGACCCGGGACTGTCTGGGGCAGGGTCCCTGGAGGCGACTAAGGTTGGATGCAGCTGTGGGGAAGTCCTGACAAGAGGGGACTTTGGTCCTGTAAGAGAGAAAGAGGGACAGAGATCATGTCTCTGAAAGGCAAAGGACGGCCACTCGCAGCTCAGGAGGAGCTGCGGCTGGAGTCGTGTCTGCTCTCAGACCTGCCGCTTCCAGAACCGAGGAAAGGAGCGCCTGTGTCGGGGAGACCAGCCGGGGCGGCTGAGCCCAGGCACAGCTGTGAAGGCTGGAGAACACAGTCAAGCTGAATTTTGCTTCTAGAAAGAAGCCCTGTGTTAGTCAAGTACTTCAGTCACACAGGTTCAAATTTAATCAATAAAATAGACATGTCTAAGAAAATAACAACTCAAAATATCCTTTTTTATAGAAAGAGCTACAAAAAGTCACAAAGATGGCCTCTGTGACGACACGGGAAGCAAAGCGAGCTGCCTGGCACCAGGCCTCCAGCCCTGCCACCCAGCAGGCTGACACTGGTCACCAAGGCCCACGGACAGGGGTTCAGGAGGCTCGGAGTGCAGGAAACTAACCTGGGCACCTGGGAAGGCACCCAGCAGGTTCCGGCTGTAGAGAACTGCGCAGCCCCGAGCCGACGGCAGCCCGCTCTCCGTCCGCAGGGCCCAGCCTCAGCACACTGTCGACAGCGGAGGGAACGGGTTTTGTTTGCTGACAACTAGCTTCTGGTGCTGATGGGATATGTAGCCTTTAATGTGACCCTGGTGGAGAGAAAAAGAGGAACTGGTCTGCAGCTCTGAATCCGACTCAGGCCAAGACACCAGCGTGAGCAGGCCAGTTCTGGCACAGCTCAGCTGATGGGGCAGACGCCACCCCCACGCCCGAGGGCCCTGCGGGCAGCACTTCTACCAGAAGATACCTTGGCAAAGGCAAAAGGCCGCCCACTAACTTGCACACCACATCAAGGCCCGAGCTCCAGAGCACCCCACAGCCACCCCAGGAGAGCGAGGCCACGCACCATGTAGATTAGGTTGGCCAGGATGCACTGCACCTCGTCCGTGTCCACGTCTTCCACGTGCATAAACCTCAGGGCAACCAGGAAGGCCTCCAGGGATAGCTGGTGTGTTCTGAGCAGCAGGTACCTAGAGGAGAGGACACCCAGCTCAAGGGTCAGGAAGAGGCTGGGGTGAGCCAGATGGAGAGGCATTTTGCAAGGAATCAGGGTTCAGAAGGAATAGAACATGTTCTGCTTATTAGATACATTCTGAAACACAATCTACAAATAAGAGTCACTAAATACAATCTGACTTTCCTGTTTTAAGCTTGTAATCCCAATGGCTCTGGAGGCTGAGGCAGGAGGATCACGAGTTGAAAGCCAGCCTCAGCAATGGCGAGGCGCTAAGCAACTCAGTGAGACCCTGTCTCTACATAAAACACAAAATAGGGCTGGGGATGTGGCTCACTGGTCAAGTGCCCCTGAGTTCAATCCGACACCCCCTCAAAAAATAAAAAAAGAGGGCTGGGGCTGGGGCTCAGTGGTAGAGTGCTAGCCTCACATGCGTGAGTCACTGGGTTCGATCCTCAGCACCACATAAAAATAAATAAATAAAATAAAGAGATTGCATCCATTTACAACTAAAAAAATTTTAAAAAAAATTAATCAAATAATTTAAAAAGCCGCTAGTACAAACAGAATACCCATACATTTGGAGCCGTCCCGTAAGCCTGACACAGGCTCTCCCACGTCAGCAGAGACAGCAGGACGTGCCTGCCGCGCAGTGCCCCATAGTCCCAGGGGCTCCTGTCTTGAGAGCCTGTCCACCTGGGGGAGGTCTGCCTTGTCTGAAGTCTGACCTTGAGAGCCTGTGGCTACAGGCCCAGAAGAGCCGGACCCCGTGTCCCCTGCAGCTCAGGCCCAGGTTGCCACCGCCGCAGGCAGGCTGGCCCTCAGAGGACAGGAGCAGTGGGTGCCGTGCTGCCCCAGGGTGAGGCTCTGCGCCACCCAGGCCAGGCCTGAGCTGGTGTGGGCAGTGAGCCCCAGGCCGCGTCTCTGCCCCGTCCCTGCCCCAGGTGTGCATCCTGCTCACACTTTCTTGAAGAGGTTCCGGTAGGTGATGATCTTCAGCTTCTCGAGGATGAGGAAGATGCCGCAGCGGATGAAGAAGGTCTCATGCTTTGCCAGCGCCTCGTTGAGCAGGAGCAGGTTGCCCTCGCTGGTGGGGCCGGCACACAGAGCAGGGCCGGGAGAGAGCGTCAGTGCCACTCTCATGGGCCACGGGCAACCTCTGCCTACTGGTTGCTGCGTGGAGAGTGGGACCTACCTCACAGCTCTGGTCACGTCGGCGAACTGCATGAGGTGGTACTTCCTCAGAAGCTCCACGGTCGGCATGTGGCCCTAGGACGGAATCAGTGCCCTCAGGTCCTCTCACTCTGGAGGCCTGTCTCCAGCGACCACCCAGCAAGGAATCAAGTGGACATAGCCGCAAGCCCAGCTCCTCGGAGTCCCTGAAGGAGGACTGCAAACACCACAGCACACAAAGGACAGCCAGGACTGCCCGATCGTGACCTTCCCGTCTCTTGGCACTCAAGGTCACTGACACCAGCAAAGCCCTGGGCTTAGGAAGGACATCACCGCTGCTCTCCAGGGCGGGATGCAGTGGGGAGGGGCGGGCAGCCCGGAGGCCACGGACGCCCGCTCTGGCCACCAGCAGGCACCACTTCCACGTCCACCCAGAGGTGGACGAGGCTCCCCACTCCCGGTCGGTGCCAGTCACCTGACTCCTCAGCGGGCGGCTCTCCTGTCCAAGTACCCAGACCCTCCAGGCAGACTGCGGTCTAACTCGCCTTTCTGGTCACCCCGGCCTGAACGGAGGCGCGCGGGGAGGAACACAAACAGCACACACTTGCTGCACGTGTTGTGTGGACACCAGAGCTTGGCCACTCTCAAGAGACAGACACAGGTGAGGCTCTGCTGGAAGGACCTGGAAGTGCTGGGCACGCACGCCCCGCGCTGCCTGGGCGCCCACCAGCACTCACCAGCAGCATCTTCACGGGAAGCAGGTAGATCAGGATCATCCTCTTGTTCTTCTGGCTGGACCGGTGGCAGTGCTCAAAGGCGAACGACAGGTACTCCTCAGCTGCGGAGAGCCGGCCGCACGATCAGACCAGCCCGCCAGGCGGCCCTGGCATGCGCCCCTCCAGCTCCCACCTCACTGTGATGCTCGGGCCAAAGGCGAGGGCTCAGCCTGGCTGCACTCCTTCACCAGTTCTGCAGCACAACTCAGACTGCAGCGCCGCAGGAAGCTGGGCGGAGGGCGCTGGGAAGGGCCTGGTGAGACGCCAACTCGCCTGAGCTCTGGAGAGCAACACGGCTGGCACTTCAACCCAGAAAGCCCGACGTGGGAAGGAGGAGGCCCAAGATAGATGAGCCACTGCGACCCCACACACACTTAGCAACGCCACCCTAGAGCTCGGCACACACCTCAGAGCCCACACACGGCCTTCGGCTCAGATCGGCCTCCTGCTCCAGCAATTGTCACAGTAACTTGTGGTGTGTCAATCCACTGCATTTCAGTCAGAGCTGAGTTTAATAGATGTCGGGATATAAAGAGATCTGATTTGCCAGGGTTCACCCCGCTTACTGCACAGCCCTGTGTCCTAAGTGGGGACTCGTGGGAAAGCTAGAGCAGAGCAGGCTCCCCTGGAGGCCTGCAGGCTAAGGCGGTAGCTCGGAGCCTGGGGGCCTGTGATCTGACCGTGGCTCAGGAACTGGGGAGCCATGGGTTCAGACAAAAGCACATGGCCTGCCAAGAGGTCTTTCCTGGACAGCACCAAGTCCCCACACAACAGCACTGAGTCACTCAGAACCACGAGGGCCCATCTGACATAGACTCCCTCGCTGGGCGGCAGACCCTGGGCCAGGAGGTCTGCACTGGGCACCTCTGCCTCTGCTCCTGAGCAACACGGCCAGGCCTGGCAAAATCAACGTCCACTCTCACAGGGAGCATGACTGTCACAGGCAGAAGCCGAGCCCACGGGGAGCCCTGCAGGGTTGTGAGCAAGGAATAGGCTGAGCTGAAGCCTACACATCCCACAGCATGACATCAACAGTGACTCAGGCAACTGCCCCAGAGATGTGCCCCTCTAACAAGGCCCAAGACAACCAAGTCCCAAATCCCTGGGGCACAGTAACATATTTCTAAGAATCCACTGAGATTTTCTGCTGTCATCCAGAGGACTTCAGACGTTTTGTACCAAACCTTCTATTTTACTTAGAGCCAAAGACATCTAAAGAGGTACGAGTCCCTGAGATTGTAATTGAAGAAAATATGTAACCAACAACCAAGACACTCCAAATACTCCCTCTTTATACAAACGATGAGGTCACAAGAAGCAGTGAGCAATCATCTCACGCTTCAGACACTTTGTCCAGTTAAATGCACCAAGAACGGCAGCAATTCCCAGAAGTGACATGGGAGCCAAGACCCCTAGAGCCACCAGGCAGGAGACAGGGGCTAGCACAGGCTTCCGAGGCACACTGAGCAGTCCTGTGTCCACAACCTAGTCTCCAGGACACTTGGGGACTTCACAGAAGATAAAGGAGCTGGGTGAGACAGTCTTTTTTCATTTTTTAAAAATATTTTCAGGGGCTGGGATTGTAGCTCAGTGGTACAGCACTTGCCTTGCATGCATGAGGCCCTGGGTTCGATCCTCAGCACCACATACAAAGCAATAAAATAAAGACATTGTGTCCATCTACAACTAAAAAAAAAAATTAAAAAAAAAATTTTTCAGTTGTTGATGGACCTTTATTTTACTCATTTATTTATATGCGTGCTGAGACTCGAACCCAGTGCCTCACACATGCTGGGCAAGCGCTCTGCCACTGAGCTACAGCCCCAGCCCTGCAGAGACAGTCTAGAGGAATGTTTTAGCTGTTGAGGTTTCAGACACAGGGCTACCTGGCATTGCTATCAATAATCACTGCTGGCTCTGTTAGGTACTCAAACATGCCATTCAAGGAACCTCAGAGGAAAGCCACATGGCTACCCTGATAGAATTCAACACAACACAATTTAAAAGCATCTTCCCTAAGGCTTCCTATTTTAAGGGGCAAAAAGTGATGCGGGAAGACCCCAGGAAAGCCCTTCTTCAGAGGCCTGCCATCTACTGAACGTGGGAAAACTGAAGAGCTTGTCCACATAAGCCCAGGATTGACTCCCGCGGATCCTGGTGTCAGAGCAGCTGCTGGCTGCTGGGTGGCCTGTGGGACACTGTGCCCTGGGCCCGCGGGTGTGAGGGCACCTGAAGGGAACAAGGTGCTCCCGTCTGAGGAAGCCATGGACGTGAGCTGGAACAACGTGACTCCAGGAAACCAGCACTGGGGCGGGGAGCCATCACATGTGGCCTCTGTGAAATCCACCATGAAAACCGGCACGTGCCCAGGGACACCCCCTGCAGCCAGGCAGAGCGCTGCCCTGGTGGCCTCTCCCTGCACAGCACAACCAGCATGCACTGTGGCCAAAGGCGAAGAGAGAAAACAGCTTCTGTGTCGACTCGAGAAAGTCAAGGTCACCTGGCCCGGAAAGGACGTCCAGGGACCAAGAGCCCGGGAGCCCGAGCCTCAGCAGCACAGCAGCTGCCCCTCTGAAGCCACACGGCACCCAGGCCGGGCCGCTCTGCAAGCTTCACTGAACGCCGGGGAGAGTGAGGCATACCTTGCTTGAAGTCACTGTCGAACATGGCCTTGCGCCCCACATAGTACTTGTACGTCACCCGCTGGGCGGTGCTGTAATCGTCTCTCAGGTTGGAGCTGTCGATGGCTCTGATCAGGGGTTTACACAGATGGAGCTTGTTGATCTGTGAATATAATGACCCACACAAGTGTTCAGAAGCAACCCCACAGCAGGGGGAGCAAACACCAGCCTCCGCCTGACCAGGCCACAAAAGCCACCTGGCCTCAGGACACACTCTGGGAGCCCTGAGGCCAAGGGCTGCAGCCGCTGCCGCTGCCGGAGGAATGCAGGGACAAGGCCTGGCCACATGCTTCCCACCAGTGCCTTCACCGCTGGCTCTGGTCGTAAGCAGTGCTTTAGCCCCCAGCCCCCCCACCCACCCACTCAGAGCTGCCAGGAGGGGCGCTGGCTCAGGCCCAGGGCCTCAGGGGCTGGTTTAAGTCAGACGCTGGAGAAGCACCCTGTGCAGGTGGGAGGCACTCGGCAAGTGCTGGCTAATGAAGTGACAAGTGACAGGGCCCTGGGGAAACAGAAGAACTCACAAGGACCCCGCAGAGCTTACCTTAAAGTAGATCTTAAACAACTGGTTCACCAGGAACAGCATCCCCCACTTCTTGGAGTCTTCTATACCAGCTCGGCTGTGGGAAGATGAGTTCTTAATGTCCAGAGGAAATAAAAGCTTCACGAGTCACAGAACAAGCTGCCTAAGCGGTCACATGCACCAGACAAAAGAACCTTCTGAGAAGAGACATCTAACAGGAACCACCTTATCTAAAAGGAAGGCCTGCAGCACCAGTCAGAGCTCCTGTTGGAAGCTCTTCTGAAGGTGAAACGCATCTTCTCTTACCACTAGGGCAGAATGAGCTCCTGAAGGCACAGGGGGGCTCCCGAGAGGGGTCTCGGCAGGCACAGAAACTCCTCTGGGTCCCTGTGCAGATCCATCCCCGTACATTTACCTCAAGGGACAAGGAGAAACCGAAGCCCTTGGAGAACAGTGCACCAATGTGCCAAGAGACTTTGAAACACATTTCAAAGAAAAAAAAGATGAATGGAGACAAATGAACACAGGGCGTGCTAGAGAAGAGCAGAGCGTGCGTGGCGGGAGGGCGTGCTGGGTCACACGGTGTCCCTGAAGGTCCTTCCAGCTCTGTGGGGTGTTTCCACAATTCAGCGGTGCCCCGACTCTCTGCAAGTGTTCCCCTGCCATACAGCCTGTCCTGGGGGTGCCAGAGTGAGGCCCAGGGGCAGGCTGCCCGGGAACGCCAACCCAGGAGCGAGGCACGAGGCAGACAGCAAGGTGCCGGGACAGAAGATGCGGCTGCTCACGAGCAGGGGCCGCAGGCTGCCCCCGGACCCAGCGTGCCACCGGAACCGCTCAGCACACAAGCGCCACTTGGCCTGTGGGATGGCACCTGTGGGCCGCTACAACAGCTCTTCATGGCTTTGACCGTGTCAGGGCTGTGGCCTGCAAAGGAGACACTTGCTTTCGCTGGGTCCCCTCTCAAGTGTGGCAGAAGACAGCAACACAACCCACTTAAGAACCAAGGCATGGCAGTGAGCAGAGTTCTGCACGGGCACAAGCCCAAGGGCCTCTTGAGGCTGCCGTCTCTTGGATGCAGCCAGGAGGAACTGCAGGGTCACCTGGTGGCTCCAGTTCAAGGTCTGAGGAGCCACTGGCTGTGAGGAAGCAGAGATGCCCAGCGCCCCAGCCCACCAGCAGCACGGCTCCCCTCTCCTGGCCTGTACTGTGCCATCCTCTGACCAGAGCCACCCCACAGGATGAAGTGGCAGCTCACTGCGGCCCTGACCTAGCCACTTTCATGAGCTGACTGGCCATCTGCGTATCTTTTTTTTTTTGGTGCTGGGGATTGAACCCAGGGCCTTGTGCACGCGAGGCAAGCTCTCTACTAACTAAGGTATCTCCCTGCCCCATTTGCATACCTTCTTTGGAAAATATTTCAAATATTTTATCTTATAAATTGGTTTCTTTTTACTGTTCAGCTGCAGTAGTTTCTTTATGTGTGCCAGACACATAAAAGCACCCTTATCACAGGCACCCAGCCTTGAGGGCCACCATGGCATGGGGTGAAGTAATCCAATGCACCCCAAATCATCATCAAGCCCAGAGCTGCCTTCAGGTGCGAGGAAGGAAGAGCGGGGTGCAGGAGGCGGGTGAGAGCAGACCTTGCCCTGGGGTGCTGGTGAGGCCTGCAGCCACCCAAGACTGCCACACGGGCAGCGGAAGGGGCTGCGGCAAGGAGCAGCTGGGGGGGGGGTCGGGGGGGGGGAGCACCTGGGACAGGAAGGGCCCCTGCAGCCCAGGTGCCACTGGAATGGATTGGAGGCTGGGCTGGGGAGGGTGAGAAGGAAATTCAAAGCTGGAAGACTTTCTGGGAAGCATTGTTCTTCATGTTTATTACAATTCCAAGCCAAGTGCAGGGGCCATGCCTGTGATCCCAGCTACCCTGGAGGCCAAGGCACGAGGATCACAAGGTCAAGGCCAGGACAACCTGGGCAACTGAGACCCTGTCTCAGTAAATAAAGAAAAAAATATATATATATATAAATATATATATAAAACAGAGATGAGAGACACATACACAATTTCCTAAAACATGATAAGATGAATAAAGAGAGATGGAGTTTTAGGAGAAAAATGGAAACTCTAAAGTAAAATCAAATAAAAAGTCTAGAATTAAAAACTAAATAATGGCAAACAGGTCAATACAAAGTAACCAAAATGAAACAGTAGTAAAAATAAAAAATTAAAATCCTAATAAACAACCTGAACTTACTAATGCAAGGAACTACATGCACCTAAAGAGGAGAAACAGAACCCTGTAGGCACAACAGAGTCACATCACTGACAACCTGCCAGGCAGAGGCAGAGTGCTCCTCAGGGAGCACGGACACCAGTGGGAGCGACCCCAGGACACGCCAGGGAGGGTGGGTGCTCAGCCTCCATCCAGAGGAATCTTCAACTGAAGCGAGATCAAGGCAGTTTCATAAAAAGAAAGCTCAGGGAAGTTACCGTCAGAGACCTGCACGAAAGCACAGTGCAGCGTTCAGAGCAAGGGAGGAGTCTGCACGGACAAGCTCCAGAGTGGCCGCGGGCAGGCGACCTGTGGGTGCCTTTTCATCTCCTTCACCAAACACAGGACTTCTCAGAGCAACAGTCACAGTGGCCGTGGGGTCACAGCACAGGGGCAGACAAACCAACAAGCCCACGAGAAGCAAAGGCCGGGAGCAGGCCAGTCCTGTGGCCATGCAGGTGACGGGCCCAGGGGTCCCCAGCCCACTCACGTGTCACTGGCACAGACGCGAAAGCAGCTCATCAGCAGCTCAGCAGCCTTTTCCAGCATATCCCCAACTTTGCTCTTCCCCTTCTTCACCAACTGCTGATCTGCCTAACGGAACACAAAGCACTGTCTTTAAAGCAAACACGGGTAGTCCCGAGGGCAGACGGGCCTGGTGTGCGCGACCCGACCCGAGGGGCTTGAAACCTGAGGGCCTGCCCATGGCCACCCTCCCCGGCGCCGGGTTCCGGCTCTGCACTGGCATGCTGGTCGGCCTGCTCCTCAGCCAGCACCGCGCCATCCTCCCGCAGACACCAGCAGGGGGTCAGGCGCCACCAAGGGCCTTGCTGCCTTGTGTCCAGAACAGTCTCCTCCTGCTCTTGTGGAGGGCCCACGCGCTGAGAGCCATCCTCAGGAAGACACCAGGCCACCGTTCCTTCCCCCCGTCCTGCTGTCTGTGTGGACGGGGCAGGGTGGCAGGACAGCTGAGCCCCGCCAGCGCGTGTACAGCCCAGCCGGCCAAGCCAGGCGCTCAGACGCCACGACCTTCACACCGCACCACTCCTGTGCCAGCAAGCGCAGCAGCACTGGGAAGCGGCCAGAGCTGCAGGATGGGCCAGGAGTGGGCACTGCAGACCACGCTCCCCAAAGAGCCGGCAGTCTGCTACTTCCAGGCAAGCAAGGGTGGTGCTCGCGGCCAGCGACACCTGTGCTTCCAGGGAAACCAGAGCCAAGTAAGCGTCTCGACCACCAAGCAGGCAGCTGCCTACTCTTCAAGACTTCTCTGATGAGGTCTCTGGAGCTTTTGACAAACAGGGCTATTTTGTTTCAGTTGTTTTTTGTTTTGCCTAACCAAGTGTCAACATCTGGATCTGCTGTATAACTCAAGGACGGCCTGAACATCTGTGTCCCCAAACTCACGTGCTGATATCCTAAGCCCCAAGTGAGGATATCAGGAGGAGGTGAGGGCTTGGGGGGCAGCCCTTCGTGGTGGGCCAGGGCCCTTGTAAAAGAGACCCCAAGAGCTCCCTGGACCTATCCATGCGAGGACACAGTGAGAAGACCTATCTATGAACCAGATCGTGGTTCCTCACCAGACACCCCCATCTGCTGGCCCCTTGACCTCGGACTTCCTGGTCTCCAGAACAGTGAGAAATAAATATCTGTTGCTCAAAAGCCACCCAGTCCACATGATTTGTTACAGCAGCCTGCATGAACTAAGACAGACTAAAAATCACGCATGAGTACAAGATCTGCTGGTGCACAGGCCAGGCCAGGGGTTTTAATGCTATAGTGGACACAGTTCCCTGCAGTGCTTTGGCGGCCACACTGCAGCGACCTTCACAAAAGTTGGTCTGAGTTTTGATAGCGTCATAACGCTTGCCTCCCTTTCCCATCTGTGTCTTTGCTCGCAGGGACTGTGTGCGAGACAGGACTCCAGGTGGCTTAGGACGTAACGGGCCACTCTACTCAGTGCGGTGTTTGCCTGGGAGAGAGTGCAGCTTCATTCACAGCCAGTTATGTTAAGCTCCCTGGGGTCTCTAGCCGACAATGCTGTGGGGGACATATGCAAGGGCATGCCACAAAATGGCACCGAGCTACCAGCTCAGGCCTGACCACGCTGCCCCGGGAGAGCCATCACCTCACCCTTATTGGCTGACCTCTGCTTCCGTGTTCATGGACAAGACATGGACAATGAATACTCTCCTACCTAAGTGCCTCTGTACATCCCACTTCCGCATTCTTAGCTCAGTAACAGGACACCTACCCCCTCCTCTATATAAGCCTGTATCTCTCCTCAATAAATCAGCTCCTGCTTAAGACAGAACTCTCCGGCTCAGGTGTGGTAATCGCGTGCCGGACGACTTTACCATTCTCAGCCGTCGTGTCAGGGACTCCCGGGGATCCCCTCCTCCCCGCTGGCCAAGGGGGGAGACTGATACCTGGCTGGGAGGACCCCGACGTCTGGTGCCCCATGTGAGGCGCACGAGGACCGGAGGTACCCCAAAGCATCGTGGGGACCTGACCTGTACATAGCTGGCGGACTGAGC
Source organism: Geosciurus inauris (assembly GCA_004024805.1). NCBI lineage: Eukaryota > Metazoa > Chordata > Mammalia > Rodentia > Sciuridae > Geosciurus > Geosciurus inauris. The sequence continues at coordinate 2,174 of PVHX01014044.1, read as the reverse complement.
GAATAGAGGGCGGTCAAGGTAAAGTATCCTCGGAATATGGGCAGGCTTCTTCAAGGGTGGATGACCCTGGGCTCAAAGCGCTCAAATCTATGCTCAAAAGGAGAGGTTTACAGATTTCAGATAAACAAGCTAAAAGGGTTTGGGATACATTTTCATGTGCTGCCCCATGGCTTCCGGCAGCTAATCTTTTTAATGTAGATACCTGGAACAGGGTAGAACAATTGATGCGTAAGCAAGAGACTGATTTGGGAGAGGACCCTCCTAAGGGGGAATATCCCACGCTGATGACTTTAAAAGGTTGCTTTGCCCCTAACCCACCTCCTAAAACAAAAAGGGGGAACTCAACCCCTCCCCTCCCCGAGGTGCACTCTGAAAGTAAAACTTCTGCCAGAGACTTAACCCTTAGCTCTCCAGCTCAGGAGGAAAAGAGCAATCTTATAGTATCCCCTTAGTGTCCCGCAGGGACCCAAAGCTCACAGGACCCTCCCCACTCGGCTCCTCTGGGGGAACCTCCTCTCGGCCCACCACCTTGGGACTCGGGGACACACAGCTCCACAAACAAATGGGCAAATTTTCTGCCCAACTGGACAAAACTTTCTGCCTAACTTGCCAGCTCCCAAGAGGGGAAATCCAACCCCTCCTCCTTCTGAGGGGCACTGGGGGGGGGGGTGACTCAAAAAGCAGAAAAAACACTGTGAAGAGTGGGTCAATTTCTTAATTCTGTTAAAATATAAAAAACATATAATGTAACAAGATGCTGGCATGCTTATGTTCCTTGGCTCCTAAAGAGAAAGCTAACTTAGGGACAAATGAAACTAAATTGATACAGTAACCGCAAATGCAGGATGTGTTCCCTGGATGACCTTGTATGTGTAACAGTAAGCTTTATTCACGAAGGTTCCCAAACGCCGGCTGGCTCCGGGAACTCTTTGATACTATTAAAGAACATCGCTACAGGGGCTGGGGCTGTGGCGCAGTGCAGCGAGCTCACCTAGCACGCGGGAGGCACTGGGTTCCATCCTCAGCAGCACATAAAAATAAAATAAAGATATTGTGTCCACCTACAACTAAAAAATAAATATTAAAAAAAAAAGTGCTAACTAAACATGGTTTTTATGGATAGCCTAAGTTAAAGTTAAATAGATCAAACTTAACATATGGGACAAGCTCTATAAATGTGGGTTTCATAAAGTTGTTGCTCAATAAAGGATTTAAAATTGCTTTGTCATCACTAAAACAAAATTACTTAATTTAAAGCCCAACAGGTATAATTCTACATACTTAAACATTGTGTTTTCATAAATGGTAAATAAATGTAATTCTCTAACACAGCCTAATTCTATCTTAAGGTTAAAAGCCAATTCAACAAGAGGTCATAAAGGTTTATTTTCCTGTTTTACTTGCTTAGACTATGTTTTTATTAGGTGATTGCCCTCCTTAAAATCTAAGCAGCACCCTCATGCTGGAACCTGAGTTAGCTCCCTATCTAGGACGTTGAACCATGTAACCTGCCTCTGTATTGCTACTGCCAGAACTTTGTTAGTTGTAAACCTACCTTTATGATTCTCTATGTTTCAGACTTCCCTGCTTCTGGACAGAGCTGCTGCTCTCACTGTTTAAAGGGGACAGCCTTTAAGCTGTGCAACTGATTTGTGTACACAGTGTAGGCTTGCTTAATTTGATTTTCAAATTACAGTCACTTATCCTTTCTTTGTGTTCTGGATTCTACACATAAAGGCCTAAAGGTTTCTACTGTTTCATTTAAAATACTATAAATAACAAACTATTTCTTATCATTAATATTGTCTGGGGATGTAAATAGAAGGAAATTAAAGATTCTAAATATGGTACTTAGTAAAAGGAAAAAGAAAGTGTTTCTATATAACAAAGTCTTCATATGGTAAAAGAAACAAGAGGATTTAAAGTAAGTGTTAAAAAAGGTTTAGAGTAAGTGATAAAAGGTTATAAAATTAACAAGTCTTTACCCAAAGCTAATTTAACTAGATATGATCCTACAATGGACCTGACAACTATCATCTTTAATCATACAACTCCTATGCCATGCCTTTGACAAAATCATGGTCCTTTATATTAAAAACATTTCTCCTTGGCTGCTGCCTCTAAAATTACTTCCAACATTCAAAATCTTTGTAGTCTACTTATAAAAATTACAA
>PVHX01014043.1:27338-52178 GCA_004024805.1 Geosciurus inauris | reverse complement strand
CAGAAACATTAAAAAAATTGAGTGAATTTCTCTTTAGAGTTTATCCAATTCAGATACGCCTGTAATGTTACCTGTTAAAGATATTACATACTACTTCATACTAGAATTTAGCACTGTTGATTATATTCTCTTTAACCCACTACACATACTGACAAATTCTTTTCTATTACTCCATTCTCAGTAATACAGTAGTTGTGCATAATCCATGGTTTTGGTCAACCATGCCATCAAATGAGGCTGTACATCCAACCTTCAACACTGTCATGGCCCCAGGTATCTTCTAAGATAATTCAGATCAGGTTAATGATGTATCACAATGCCTGCCATCATTCACATCATTTCACCTCATCACATAAGCAGGGCTATCATCTCACACCATCACAAGAAAGGTGAGTATATTTTGAAAGACCACATTCATAATCTTTATTACATATATTAAAATTGTTCTACTATTAGTTGTTAATTTGACTAATTTATAAGTTAAACTATCATAAATGTATGTATAGGGGAAAAAACATAGTGACCCCTTCATACTTATGGGTTCCATGTGGATTCAACCAATCTTGGATTGAAAATATTTGGAGAAAAAAACAGTAACACCACACAAAAAAGCAGTTTCTGTACTGAACATGCAGACTTATTCTCTGAACAATGCAGCACAACAACTATTTACATAGCACTTACATTATATTAAATATTGTTGATAATCTAAAGATGATTTTAAATATACTGGACTCTGCATGCATGACCACTTGTAAAACCTGCTGCATGGGATGCCAGGGCAAGAGGATTACTTAAGCCTAGAAGTTCAGAGCCAGAAGGGCAACATAGCAAAACCCCATCTCAAATACAAATAAATTAAAAATTTAAATGATAATGCGAACAGGTTTTATACAAACACTATGCGATTTTATATAAAGGGACCTGAGCATCTGCAGATTTTAGCATTCTGGGACATTCTGAAATCAATGCCCATGGATACCAACAGATGGTACTTTTTACATTTCAGGGAGGGGGGTGTCATTTCAACTTTTATTGAATAGGTGATAAGTCTTCTGTCCTTCATAAACACCCCCAAAACCCATTTTTATTTATGCTTCTTTTTTTTTAAATAAATCTTTTTTTTTTTAAATATTTTTTTAGTTGTAGATGTACACAATGTCTTTATTCTATTGCATAGAATAAAGACTTCAAGCATATTTCTGAATATTTTAATACCTACTATTAAAGGTAAATTAATTTCTCAACCTCCACATCCTTGACATTTTAGACAATTCTCTTCCAGCCATTTTTATTGTTTACTTGGAGACACAGTCTCTCACTAAGTTCTTAGCCTCATTAAGTTGCGGAGGCAGGCCTTAGAACTTGTGATCTTCCCGTCTCAGCCTTCCAAGTTGCTGGGATTACAGGTGATTGTATGGAACCTCCAACTCCCCCAGTTTATTTATTCATTCATTTTAGTTGTAGGCAGATACCTTTATTTTTTTATGCGATGTGCTCGAACCCAGCACCTCACACATGCTAGGCAAGTGCTCTAGCACTGAGCCACAACCCTGGCCCAATTCCCTCAGTTTTGACGACAAAAACTGTCTCTAAATATTGCCAAAAGTCTCCTGAATAGCATTATTACCCCCAGCTGAGAAACACTGACATGAGGAAGTGGTGTTTAAAAACAGGAAAAGTAATTCAAACCAGAAAACATCTTATCCGTATTGCTCTGTTTTATAAGCACCCAAGAATTGTGTATAATAACTTTCAATCACCAAACCAGTATTAGGTGGTCCTATATGAACACATTCCAAAATTTGGCGTCTCTTCAATAAGCTTTGTAGCTGTCAGTATAATTTATTGAACCACTGTTTAAAATTCATGACACTAAAAATTACCAAACAGATCATATTGTAAAAACAGTTCATAATATAGACTAATAATTCATTGCAGTGGGTTTGTGAACAAAACAGACACGTTCCACCATCATTAGAGTTTGATGACTGACACTCTAATCATAGATACGTAATTTTCAAAGTGCCTCTGCCAATTGCATAAAACCCTTTTGTCTTTCTCATTATTTGTATGGACATAAAGCAGAGCGGTGAAAATCCTTCTTCTAAAACAGGAGTCAGCAAACTTTCTGTAAAAAGCTAAAAAGTAAATTTTGAATTTTGCAAGGCTAACAGTCTCTGTTAAACTACTCAGCTCTGCCCTTATAGAGAGAAAATAACCAGATATTATATAAATGAATGGGTGTGGCTAGGTTCCAATAAAGCTTTATTTACAAAAGCAGGCTTATTGTCCCCACAGAAATGTGATAAAATAATGTGCTGAAATCTTCAACTGCTATTTTTAACCTTTCTTATGTTCACGTACAGCAGCATTGTATTTACCTCTTCAGTTTTCTTTCACCTTTCTTGCTCCTTGATTTTCCACATAACTGTTTGTCTCACGTGTTTAAAGCAACTGCTTTCTTTCTTATGACTGAAAAAACCTATCTGAACATTATTACTAGTTGAGGAAAGGTTTGACATCTATCACGAAGCTACACTTATTTACTAATGAATGAGTACAGGTGCATTCTGGTTTTGCCAAGATGGAAGTACAACACAGCATCTTTTACTAGTCTTTTACAAAACTCAACTGAAAACCCTGGACAGAGCCAGGTGCAATAGCATGTGTTTTCAGTCACAGCTACTGGGGAAGCTAAGGCAGAGAATCACTGGAGCCCAGAAGTTTGGGTTGGGTAACAGCAGTAGAGCAATTGCCTAGCATGAACAAAGCCCTGGGTTTGAACCCCAGTACCACCCTGGCAAAAAAAGGCTGGGGGTATATAGCTCAAGTCCTAGGTTCAACTCCCAGCATCTCAAAACAAAGCAACATAACCCTGGATAGAATGCAAGACTTCAAAGTAAAATGTTAACAGGTGAACTGAAGAAAATCAAAATGCTACTGAACCAGCAGTGTCCTGTTATTTTGTTTTCTTTTCTTTTCCACTTGGTATCTGTTGGGCTGGTTTCAGGCATCTAGAAACCCTAAACTACACGCTTGGTGCAAACAAAGGCCTTTTAGTTCTGGTCTGCAAAGAAGGGAGCCCTTTTGGGTCATATAATGTGGGGAAATCCCACCTTTTTTGGTTTGGCTCCCCCCCTCCATTTTATCCTATCCTTGCACCCCTGAAGTCCTCTAGTAGCTGTGGTGGCTAGGAAGATCCCTACAACTACCAACTAGTAGGCAGGATAATTAAAAAAAAAAAAAATATATATATATATATATATATATTTATATATTTAGTTGTAGATGGACACAATACCTTTTATTCATTTATGTTGTGCAGAGGATTGAACCCAGTGTCTCACACGTGCTAAGCAAGCGCTCTACCACTGAGCTACAACCCCAGCCCAGGAGAATCCTTTTTAAAATAGGAACTTTGGTCCCAAGAACAAAGAGCACCATTGAGATCTCCCTCCTCCTCCTTTCTCTACTTGGTCCCAGAGGAAGACAGTCACAGGCAATGTGCTGTGGAGCAGAGACACTAAAGACACTTTAGGAGACTGGAAAGAACTGAATAAAGTGATCCCCAAAAGTTTTGTTTTTTCTTTTTTCAATGCTGAGGCTCAAACCAGGGCCTTGCACATTTAAGTCAAGTGTTCTACCACTTAGCTATTCCTCTGGCTCCCATAAAGTTTTATATGAACACCCCTAGTTTTTCATGGATCTGACCTTTCACAGCACACTGAAGCTATGAAAACTGAAATATGGGGGTAGACTGCCTTCCCAGTCCCAGAATGGTACTAAGTGGAACAAATACAGATAATATGACAAAGCCTTTCATAACTAAACTGATAGTGGAATCCATAACATAAACCCACAGATGTTGGGTAAATCTTGAAGCCTGAATCTAACCAGGTGGACTGCCTGCTATAATTTAAAAAAACAAAACAAAACAAAATCAACCAAGAGGCTGAATGAAGATGTAGCTCGGTGGAATGCTTGCCTAGCATGTGCAAGACCCTGGGTTTGTTTGGGGGGGGGGGGGGATGATACCCATGCAAAGTATTCAACAATTCTCCCAAGATATACAAATGGCTAACAAAGTATATGAAAAGATACCCAACATCATCATCTACTAATTCTACTTTTGAGTATATAACTAAAACTATTGAAAGCAATATCTAGAAGATACTCATACTCCCATTTCATAGCAGCAGTAATCACAATAGCCAAGAGGAAGATATAGCCCAAATGGGGTACATGTACACAATGGATCATGCAGCCTTAAAAAAGGAATTTGTCACATGCTAGAAAATGGACGAATGAATTGAGATTATGCTAATAAGCCAGTCACAAAGTTCAATACTATTGATTCCACTCATACAAATTATCTAGAGTTGTCAAAATCATGAGAACAAAGTAGAAAGGTGGTTGACAGGGGCTGAGGGGCATGGTAATTAAATGTTTAATGGGCACAGCTGGCTCTCTGTATCAGAGGATTGAGACCAAATGCAGGTGGAAAATATTTAAAATGGTCTCTACTAAACATGTACAAACATTTCTTGTCATACATAGTATAACTTCATGTAGCATTTACACTGTATTAGGTATAAGTAATCTAGAGATCTTTAAAAGTATCTCTGGGAGGATGTGCACAGGTCATATGCAAATACTGCAATATTTTATATCAAGACTTTTATATTATTGACTCTATGAGAAATTGTGCGTGCTAAAATCAATTTCCCGTGGTCACTGAGAAATCTTTGTACGGTCTCATTTTACAAGATGGAATACAATTCTAGTGACATGTTGTACAATATTAAGTATAATTACTACTGAACTGTATCCTTAAAAGCTGCTTCCAGGTGATTCAATTACTTCCTAAGATAAAAACAGCTAGTTTTAGTGTTTACTCAGTGATGGTTTAAAATAAGCCTCCGGCTTTTGTGCAAGGAAACAAACCCAGAGTAACACTGCTAATTGTAATCACACTAATAAGCTGTTTCTCTATCTCATGATTTTATCAAGTTTAAGTCTTTTATCAGTATAGTTACTATCACTTTCAATGTGCTCCCTTAAAGACAAGTGGTTTTGAAAAAACAATTTAAAAAAAAAATTTTAACTGAAGAATACAACGAGAAGCTTAATTCTTCAATAGGAAGCTTTTCAGCTCCAAAACATTTACACTAAAAGGTTTTTTGGCAATAGGTTGTAAATTCCTTCAGTGTAAATGACTAAAACTCCAATATTGTGCAATTATGTAGTCAAATAAGGCATGAATTCAGAGAAGGTTAATGCTGAGGTGGGATTTACCACCTTTACAACCACCCCTTCCTTTACTAAAACTTGTTTTATAGTCTATAAAATTTGTAGAGCAAAGTAAGAATAGCAGAATATCTCATCAATTCTAAATGTCACTTTCAAGACAAGATTCTAGTTTTCATATTTTCATGTAACTAAAAACACCTTTAACAATCCCAAAATTATTAAAACATTTATTCTCTTCATCTCCACTATAATTTCCCAGCTAACCTTGTTACCAAGAATAGCTTGAGGTCTATTATCAATCGAAAGCAAAAAGGACTTTATAATCCTGAAAAAAAATCAAACTATCTTTTCTCACCAAAAATTTTCTAACAGACTGCCTCCTCAATATTTGCACCCTGCCCAAAGTTGCCATTTCTTATATAAAAAAGGCTTGTGATACAGAATTTTAATGCAACAACTCTAAGGCATTTTTTATATGACCAGTGATTTTTTATTCAACATACTTTAATGGTGCTAGCGATTGAACCCAGTGTCTTGCACACAGCAGGCAAGTGCTCTACTATTGAGCTACAATTACAACCCAAAAGTCCCTCAATGTACTTTCGAGATCTTAAAGATTAGAGAAAATTTCAGGTTACTCTAAGAAGTTGTTTCTTCCTTTTAATATTTCAAATTCAAATACTAAATGAAATAAGTAAGTTTTAAACTCACAGATCATCTGGATATGCCTAGTTGCTGCTCTTAAACATACATTAATAGTCTTTAACTCAACTATACCAGCTAAGAGTTCCTTTTGTTAATAACAAAACCTCCACCTATCCCCCTTATCATTTGAGAAATAGCACAAAAACTTCTCATTACTATGTAATTCTTTTAGATTACACTCATGATTAATTACTCTATAAAAGGGTAAGAAATATTTAGGGAAAAAAAGTGACAATTCAGGAAGAAGTTTCCAGCTTGATTTGGCCTTAAAGCTTGGAAAGATAGACAAATTGTTTCAAGTGCTTTCTATTCCCTCATCCCCAAATCAATCCCAGGTGAATTAAAGATCTGAATATGGAAGATAAAACAATAATCTTGGGGAAGGGTCTCTTCCAGACTTTGGCATGCCTTAAATGATACAAAATCAGCTAATCATTAAAGAGAAAATATAACAGGCTTTCTTAACTTCTGGAGATAAAAGGGAATATATAGAAGGAAAAATATTTCTAATATGCAACTGACAAACTGAAAAGTCAACCCAAAAAGAAAGGAGGCAAATAGACCAGAACCAACATTTCATAAAGAGACCATTCAAAATAAAAAATAGCACTTGCCTAGGATGCTTAAGGCTCTGGGTTCAATCTCCAGTACTGAGAGATGTTCAACAGTCAGGAATGTATCCCCAAAGATCCCTCATGCCCCTTTCGTAATAATACATCTCTCCTTGTACTTCATCCTCAGGCAAACACTGAACTGTCTTCTATTAGATGAGTTTGCACTTTTTAGAGTTTTAATATGTACTTTTGTGTGGCCTCTTTTAATCAATGTGATTACTTTTACATTACCACTTATGTTCTTGCATATCAATAGTTTTTTTTTTTTTTGGGGGGGGTACTGAGGATTGAACCCAGGGGTACTCCACCACTGAGCCACATCCCCAGCCCTGTTTTGTGTTTTATGTAGAGACAGGGTCTGAGTTGCTTAGTGCCTCACCATTGCTGAGACTGGCTTTAAACTCCCAATTCTCCAGTTTCAGCCTCCCTAAGTGCTGGGATTACAGGCGTGCACCACTGCACCCTGCTTCAATGGTTCATTTTTTAATGGCTGGGTAGTATTCTATTGTACAGCTATCGGACAATTTGTTCACCCATTTGCCTGTTTAAAAGAGATTTGTTTCCAGTTTGGGGGCTATTATAAAGAAAGCTACTAAGAACATTCATGTAGAAGTCCTTGTATGAAGACATATTTATTCTTTTTGGCAAATACAAATGAATAGATTGGATTCTTGAAATGTTTAATTTTTAAAAAACTGCCAGGTTTGGGGGTATAGCTCAGTGGTGGAGTAAGTACTAGCCTGAGGCTCTGGGTTCAACATGGCTGTATACTCTTTTCTGTCTTGTCAGCAGAGTATGATTGTCCCAGCCCTTCACATCTTGTCAGGTCATGTTATCAAAACTATGCTGACCACAAAATTATCTGGGTAGTATGTTCCCCTTACATCCTGGGAAAATGTGTGAAAAGGTTGTAATCATTTCTTCCTTGAATGCAACATTCCAGTGATATCATCTGGGCCTTGTTTTCTTTGTGAGATAATGACTACTTCAATGTATGTAATAACAATTATATAGGACTATTTTAGGTTTTATCTTCTTACATCAGTTTTGGAAAGGCATTTTTCTAGAAAAATTTTCCATAATACTCTTATCTTTTTAATGCCTTAATAATATTCTTTGGACACCTGAGCCTTCTCAATCTCTTTATCATTTCTGTATTCTTTTTTTTTTTTTTGGTACCAGGGATTGAACTCAGGGGCACTGGACCACTGAGCCACATCCCCAGCCCTATTTTGTGTTTTATGTAGAGACAGGGTCTCACTGAGTTGCTTAGTGCCTCGCCGTTGCCAAGGCTGGCTTTGAACTTGCGATTCTCCTGTCTCAGCCTCCCAAAGTGCAGGGATTACAGACATGCGCCACCACACCCGGCTCATTTCTGTATTCTTATATTTAATATGCTTCATAAATAGATTAACAGTCTGGGTTAAAGTAAACAAGTCTATCTTTCAGCCAGGACCTTTAGTCTATTCACCTTTTAATGGACACTGAGAGCAGGATGGGAGTCAAGAACAAGCAAGGATTTTCTGGTTTTCAAATTTTTACCATTTAATAAAAACAAAGCTACTAAGATTATTCTGTGGAAGGATGAATGTACTGAAGCAGTCTAAAACTCTCCAGTGACTATTTCCTCTGAATAAAAGTAACTGCTGCACATCAAATCGCTAAGGTACCTTTAAAGTGCAGTCTTTATCACAACCTAGTATCATGCTTTCTTCTCTATCCTTGGTTGCTCTAAAGAAAATTTTTGTCCTTAAATCTAAAAGGTAATGCTTTGCTGTAGAAAATATTAATCTATTTAATTCTCATACTACCTAAGGTATACCATTATTGCCTCCATTTTAAAGATGAAGAAAGGACTCATACTATTTAATGCAGTTTGAATTCAAATCTTGTTATTCCAGAGGCCATGAACTTAAACCACTTTATTATGCATAACTCTTTTGACAGATAATTCTTCTAGGGGGTTTTCTGGGGCCTGCACCCCACCTCCTCAAAGACCATTCTTCTTCAAATGATTCCTCTCTTGGTAAGCCATTGATTTTAGGCGATTTGTCTATTCGTTATTTTTCAGATACTTTTCTATCTTAATAGCCCAACCAGTGTATCCTTGCTCAACTGGCTACTGAAAAATGTTTCTGTAAAGGCTACCAATGGACCTCCTCTTAAACTCATTACCACAGAAAATTTTCAGTTATTACTTAACTTGCTTTATTTATCTAAAGCAGGCAGATTTCCAATAGTTTAACGAATGTTAAATACCCACAAATATGGCACCAAGTTATGAAATCTAAAAACAAACCCCCTAATATTCTGTCCTTAAAGGCTTAACTTTTGCCATCATTTTATGAGCAACACTGAAGCAGTGAAACTACTTCAAATGCGGTAAATACCAAGTAAAAGTGGTTCTTAAACATTTAAAGAAAACAGGTTGCCTTGTAAAAAGCCTTTCTTCCGCTCCTTCACTCAGGGAACACTTAACTAAAAAAATCCAAGCATGAATTCTGGCATTTTTGCCTTAGAATGTTAAGAGAACAAAAATCTTTCCTTTATTAAGAACGTGTGTCAAAATTATTTAAGGCTTCAAGTATGTGAGTAACTACACCAACATAATTTTTATTATTTTCTAGGTGATAAGGCTAATGCCAATAATTTTTCCAAATGCCTATCACAACCAGGTTTTCCTACCTCTGAAAATGAGAAAATACTAAGTTTCACCGTGGTTATTTTGAAAAAAGTAACCTCTTCCTGTAATATATATAAAGTGTTTATTTAGAACTGGGCCTGGCACTCAGCGCCATATTAGACATAAGTGCCACACGAAGCTTGAAAAATTAGGCCTGTGGCATTTTAGTAACCAAGAATTTTTCCTACAGTGGAAAGGTTCAAGAACCGCGTTTCTCAAACGTGCCTTAAAGTCTCGGCAGCACGTGTCCGCCTGGATTCTCTTCTCCAGTTGCTTTTTGTCGAGGGACGGCTGCAAGCGCAGCCAACATTCCTAAAACGCCCATTGGCCCACACCCTGGGGCCAGGCTCTCGGAGGAGCCCAGGAGCTCATTGGTCGCCGCATCTCAATGAAGCGGGACATGCCGGTTCCTCCGCCACACTGCCACCCTGGCCTCACTAGCGCGCCGAGAAGACCGGGAAACCGCGGAGGGGCCTAGGAGGGCGATGGGTTGCTACTGGTGAGAACGCCGCCAGTAACAGGGCCCAAGCATCCTCAGCATCGTCTGTGCACTATCTGCGCTACGATTCCACAGCAAAACCACAGAAAGAGCACTACCGCGCGATCAGCTCAGCTCTCTCGCGCGTGACCTCCCGCCGTGCGAGCGGGGCCCCGATTCCTTTCCTTAAGCTTAAGGCATTAAAGGTATTATGTCCTGGGGCAGACGAGCCTCTATCCTGCAAATGCGGACAAACCTCCCTACCCCAGCACCTCTACTCAACCCCACTGCGGTCTCCCGGATCCCCGTCTCAGTAACAGGTTACACAACCCAAGGTCAAGAAAGTCGGGGGCAACCCACGGCGTCTCCAGTGGCCTCCCCAACAATATCACAGCCCACCTACCGCCCAGAAAACGCTTTGCCATAGAGCACGTTAGGGCGGCGTGGGGCCCAGCCTCTGCGACACGGCGGCTCCCGCCCAATTCCCGCCGCCCGAGCGCCACATGCAGTCCGCCGAGACCGCAGCGGGAGGCCTGCTCGTCAGCCCCTCCGCCAAGGCCAGAGGGCCCCTTCCATTAGGCGCCCGGGGAAAGAAAAAAGTCCCGCTCCAGGCCTTCCCGCTCCCTCCGCCCTAACAGAGGCGGGCACGCCCGAATTAGCGTCTCAGCCAACCGTGCCACACCTGCCCCAGGGAGCCCGCGCAGTCTCCCACCCGGGCGCCTGCACCCCTTCAGGGCCCGGACCGCCAACTACGGACCGGAGAGAGGGAAGGCACGGGCCGCAAAACCACGCCGCGCGGCGTCGCCCGCCGCCCTGCACGCCGGACCGGGGACGTTACCTGAGCACGCGGCCGTGCCGACCTCCTCCCCTCCCCCAGGGCAGTGCCGGCCGGGCAACGGGAGAAGCCAGTTCCCGCCCCGCGTGGACGCGCTGCTCCCCGCAAGACTCTGCGCCCTCCACGGCCGTGGAAACGACCACCGCTCGCGGCCTCGGCCCCACCTGAAGGCTGCGGGCACCCGGCAGGGGCCAGGGTCTGATGCTTTGAAAGCAGAGACGACCCTCAGGCCCGGATCTGCGGGAGAGAGGAATGGGCACCTACCTTGGGATAGTGCGAAGATCCCCAGACCCTTGGTTTGCGTCGGGTTGCTGCCGGGAGAACCAAACCTCCAGCAGCTTCTCGGTCCCTTCGAAAAAATGTGCAGCTTCCATCACCGTGAGACTGCGAACAACCAACAACCACAGAAAATCAACTAAATTAAATCTCTTCTCCCGCCGCTGCCGCCGCCGCCGCTGCGGATTGTTCCAGCTGTTACTAAAGTTCAGGTTCCTTTTTTTTGCTATAATTTTATATTAAATTTTTTTAAAAAAGGATTAATAAAATTTTCCCGGCTTTGTGTGTATGTGTGTGTGAGCGAAAGTTGAACGTGAGTCTGTTGGAAATAGAGGCAGATACAGTTCAGTCTCTTGTAGTCCGCTGCTTTCCCGTTACAGAGAGTAGAGCGAGCGCTAGCTAATGTCGCCGGCCATACTGTGTAAGCGAGAGCGCTGCGTGAGTGCAGACCTTATATACGGCGGGTCTCCGAAAGGCCAGGAAATGACGCATAGTCCCGCCCCCACGACTCATAGGAGCATCTCCCTGTCACTCACTCGTGGCTGAGCGGCGGCTGGCTGGCAGTGGGCTGACGGGGAGCGCTGGGAACTACCAGCTGCGCTGCAGATGGAACTATCACTGTCCCTAGAGCCGTAGACTCCGCTGCGTTGTCCGGCTGGGGACCAGGAACTGGGGTTGAATTCAGAGTGGGTGGGGAGAGCGGGAACGGAGTGGGAAAGGCTGTCCAGCCCTGCATAAAACTTGTTAGCAGCGAACATGGGTGCGTCCATAGGGGTGTTGGCGGGTTTGGCTGGGGCGGTGGCCAGTGCTGGGTTGGGTGGTGGTTTTGATTTTGTGCAGTTTCCCGCGACTGCTGAGGTACTTGGCCATTCTTTAAAGTGTGTTTCCTTGAGGCGAACGCAATCAGGCATTAAAACTCAGAATTTGTCCGTGATGTACAAGGTGCCCGGAGTCGAATTAGAAGGCGCTTTTATTTAGCTTACGCGTTATCTGACGTGCAAATGAATGTAGTTCTCGACTCGTTTACACAATAGACAGAAGCGTTGTCTCCTTTTCAAAAGGGAAAACAACGTGGCGTCCAGCCTTGGAGGGCTCCTACTGTACCTATCTGCCACCATGTGACTTGCTGAGCCTCAGAGTTGGCCGAACGCAACAGCCGTCCTTGAACTGATCCGGAATTTATTCAGCAGAACTATTTCTAGAAACTATGAATATATAGTTTGTTAAATATTATCTGAGGTTATTTGATAAAGTTTCTTAAACTGATGAACAGGTTGAAAGGGTGTCCTGCCAACCCCCCAAATTTGCAACACAGTCATCTCACTGCTTAAGAAGTATTTACATGAAAATTGATGTAACAGGGTTTCCAGAGCTTTCACTTGAGGCAATTTAAAGAACCATCGCTCTAAAATATCACTAATCAATATAAAGTATAAAATAGTTGTCAAGTCGTCCTCAGTTTAACCCGAGGTGGCAAAATTGTAACGAAGTTATGACTTGGAAATACTAGAGTAAAAACCAACGACATTAAAACTACCATTGCCACAAGACAAAGTTACTTACTCATATTATTCATAATGAAAAACTTTCCTCTAAGTGAAATAAGATAATATCATCATGAAAAATCCACTGCAAAAGGCATAGTGGGAGTTTGTATTGTAGATACCCTGCAGGATGGTACTTGTCTTACAGTAAGAATGAGGACTGGTCTCCATGAAACTTGTGCCATGTTTTTAAAAGCATCCAACTCAAACTGGGGATTGGGACAAAAGATAATAAAATGTTACTTATTTTATTATAATAATAATTAAAAAGAGGATGTAGTTGTTATGCTTGGAGTAAAGATAAAAGGAGCATTTCTGTTTTACAAGCTATTCAATTATTTGATGGTTGCTTACTGAAATGAAGAATCTGCCTACTAAACCACCTCAAACACTAATTGTGGTATAAACATAATTTGGCTTATAATTGCTTATAATTAGTTGCTTTTCAATTACTATTATGCTTTTTCCCAATGCAATTTAAGTCAATATAAAAGTGCCAAGGATTTTGGCACGGTAAATCCTTGTTAATTTGATATAGGATAACTTAAAATAGTGCCCATGCATTGGATTGGTCCTTTGTAAAACATAAGATTTTTCTTAGGCATCATTATTGTCTTGAAGCTCAAAATCCCTTATAGTTTTTTTTTTTCTTTGATACTGGGGATTGAACCCAGGAGTGCTTTTCCCCTGAGGTACATTTACAGCCCTTTTAATTTTTATTTTGAGACAGGGTCTTGCTAAATTGCCTAGGGCCTTCCTAAATTGCTGAGTCTGGTGTTGAACTTGGCAGTCCTCCTGTCTCAGCCTCCTGAGTTGCTGGGATTACAGGCATGCCGATCATGCCCTGCTCTTGTACTTATTATTAAGTTAGTTAATCTTAACTTAAATATTTCACTGAACTCAACATGTCTAAAACATATTTATCATCATTCCTAAACTGGTTTCCTTTCTCATCAACCTCTTTCTATTAGAGTGACCTTTTTTCCCCACTTTTTAAAAAAGTGCTTATTGAGCAGCTAAAGGACAAGTCTTTTTTTTTTTTCTTTTTTTTATCAGAGATTGAACTCAGGGTCACACGACCACTGAGCCACATCCTCAGCCCTATTTCTGAGAATGTAACAATCAGTTTTTTTCCTCGTTTTTTTTTTTTTTTTTTGGTACTGGAGATTGAACTCAGGGGTACTCAACCATTGAGTCACATCCCCAGCCCTACTTTGTGTTTTATATAGAGACAGAGTCTCATTGAATTGCTTAGCGCCTCGCCATTGCTGAGGCTGGCTTTGAACTCGTGATTCTCCAGTCTCAGCCTCCCAAAGTGCTGGGATTACAGGCGTGTGCCCCCGCGCCCGACTCCACAGGTCTTCTTACGACACCACTCCCCGTACTCTTTTAGTAATCATTCCTAATAGAATCTCAACCTTTATGTGTGTGCGTGTTGCTGGGAATTGAACCCAGGACCTCCCGCATGCTGAGTACATGCTTTACAACTGAGCCATATCCCCAGCCTCATTCTAACCCAACTTTAGAAACTCCTTATTGATTCCACTTTTCCCTTGTGTTGTCACCCAATTTCTCTGCTCCCCTTAACAGTAAAACTCCCTGAAAGATAATAAAGACAAGTCCACACTTGGAATCTCTACCTCCTCATTGCTTCTTCAAATCCTCCAAATGGAATTTTATCCCTAGCATTTGACCAAAAAGCCATTTCTCAAGGTCCACATCTTGCTGCACCCAGTGGTTCAATGGTTGGTCTCAATTGTCATTTTATTCAGTCCTTTTGTGTGTGTTTGTATGGTACTGGGTATTGAACAAAGTGGTCTCATCCAAGCTAGGCAAGCACTCTACCACTGAGCTACATCCCCAGCTCTTTTTCTCTTGGGGTGGGGGTGGGTACTAGAGAACTGAACTCAGGAATTTACCACTGAGCTACATCCTGAGCCCTTTTTTCATTTTTCTTTCTTTGTTTGTTTTCTTTCTTTCTTTCTTACCAAGGATTGAACTCAGGGGTACTCAACCACTGAGCCACATCCTCAGCGCTATTTTGTTTTTTATGTAGAGACAGGGTCTCACTGAGTTGCTTAGTGCTTCACCGTTGCTGAGGCTGGCTTTGAACTAGCCAGGCATGGTTGCTCACGCCTGTAATCCCAATGCCCCAGAGGATGAGGCAGAAGGATTAAGAGTTCAAAGCCAGCCTCAGCAATTTAGTGAGGCCATAAGCAATTTAGTGAGATCCTGTCTCAAAATAAAACATAAAAAGGACTGGGGATATGGTTCAGTGGTTAAGCACCCTTGGGGGTTCAATCCCCTGTTCCAAAAAAAAAAAAAAAATTACCTGTATTTTCCTTTTGTGTCAGGGGAGGGCCTGGTGGAGGTGGAACCAGGGTCTCACAAATACCAGGCTCTACTACTGAGAGTGCCTTTCCAGTGCTCTACTACTGAGCTGTACTCCCTACATCTTCTTTCCTGAAACAGTTCTTCAAGTTCCTGTGACATTTTTCCCTTTTGGGTTTCCTTCTACTCCTGGATTTTCTTCTCCATGCTACAGTGCTCTTGGCTTCATGTGAACTCTGTGCTCTTCTCAATGTACACTTTCTCCCTAGATGACCTACCTCATCTAGTCCATGCTTTTGGAACACTTGCCTACCTGACTACTCACATGCCAAATGAGCCTATAGAAGCTAACGTGACTAAAAGAGTTGTTTCTTTTCAAAACAAAATCTGCCTCCTTCCTACAAACAAAAACAAAACAAAACAAAACAAAAAGCCCAGCTGTCCTCAACTGGAGCTTCCTGGCTGACTTTGCTGCCTTCACTTTGCCTCTTGATGGTCTCCCCTTCATACAACAATCATCTCATTACATAGCAGCTGCTCAAACCCAAAGGCAAACTTAATCCCACTCTTTCTTGCATTCCCCTACAATCCATTCCATTGTTAGCCTTGTTGATACATCTAAAACATTTCAAGAATTTGTCTTTTCTCTCTATTTTCACTTTACCGCTACCCTAGTTAGAGCATTAAAATGAGCTCCCTTGGATTATTGCAGTAGTTTCCTTATTAATCTCTGCTTTTAACTTGCCACTTCAGTTGATTTACTACCGAGCAGCCAGAGTGGTGTTTTTAAAACGTAAGCCCAATAATGACAAGGAGTAAAACTTCTCCAGTATTTTCCCATCATACTTAAAATAAAACTTTGTTGACCTAGCCTTCAAACCCTAATGTGATCTGGTCCTGATTACCTTTCCTCCAACATCATCTTCACCATTCACTCCTTGTGCCCTTTTCTCTTTTTAAGTCATTTTTATGTATGTAAAATGCATTTTCTTGTCTTTGTATGACTTGTTTCTTGTCAATTAGGTCTTGGTTCAACTGTTTCTTCTTCTGAGAGGTCAACTCTGGTAGTGAGGCACAGGCTAAGCTATTATAACAAAGAGATCCCCAAATACAGTAACTCAAAAAAGATTAAAGGTTCTCTTTCATAACAGTTCTAAGGTAAGCAGGTTGTCCAGGGTAAGTGGGAAGCTCTGCTCCAAGAGATCATGTGGAGAACCAGGTTTGTTCTAATGTGTTCTTTGCATAGGATGAATCTTCATTCTTATGCTTGAAGCTTGCGCACGTTTGTCCACTTTCTAGCCTGGAAGAAGAGGAAAATGAGTGGAGACAAAAGAATTCCTTATGAAAACAGGATCTGGAAATTGTAACCTCAATTCTGTTCATGCTAAAGTTTTAACAAAATTGGTTCCTTCCAAAATTCAGGTGTTGCCAATATGATACAATTAAGAGGTGGGACTTTTAAGAGATTTTTAGGCTATGGAGGCTCATGAATCTTTTATGAATGGGATTAGATGGCCTTATAAAGGAGCTCAATTTAGGAAGTTGGTTTTCTGGTCCTTCTGCCTTCTCCCGGGTGAGGGCAAATCAAGAAGGACCTCACTAGATGCCGGTGCCTTAATCTTGGACTTTCCAGCCCCCAGAAATCAATTTCTGTCCTTTACAAATTACCTAGTCCCAGTTATTAAAAAGGCACAAAACAACTAAGAGTAGGGATGTAGCTTAGTGGTAGATCATTTGCCTAGTGTGCACGTGGCCCAGAGGTTATGCCTTAGCACTACAAACAAAAACAATAACAAAAACAAAACCAGACTAGTTCATTTCATTACATGTTCACATCTAGCTGCAAAAGAGGCTGGGAAATGTATCTGACAACTGCATAGTAAGTTGCCTAGTCAAAATTTACAGGATTCTATAAAAAGAAGGAAGGAGAAAAAGAAGGAAAGAAGCTGGGCGTGGTGGCACAAGCCTGTAATCCCAGCACTTAGGGAGGCTGAGACAGGAGAATCGCGAGTTCAAAGCCAGCTTCAGCAACAGCGAGGCGCTAAGCAAGTCAGTGAGACCCTGTCTCTACATAAAACACAAAGTAGGGCTGGGGATGTGGCTCAGTGGTCGAGTGCCCCTGAGTTCAATCTCCAGTACCAGAAAAAAAAAAAAAAGAAGGATGTGGAGGACAATCTGCAGTCCTGTCACACCTCTTCTTTACTACCTAATCTACAGTAGTCAGCTAGTTACTTTTTAAAACATCACTCTATTTTAATTCTCTGCATAATTCTTTAATCTTTGACAGTGCTGGGGATGGAACCTAAGGCCTTGCAAATGCTAGGCAAGTGCTCTACCACTGAACTACCAGATGTCACTGAACTACATCCCCAACCCTCTATATATTTCTTACTGCTCTCTTATATTTACATGTTTGAACCAGGGGCACTCTATCACTGAGCTACATCTCCAGCCCTTTTTATTTTAAGTTTTATTTATTTTTTAAATACTGAGACAGAATCTTACTAAGTTGCCCAGGTTGGCCTCGAACCTGCCATCTTCCTGCCTCAATCTCCCAAGTTGCTGGAATTCCAGATGTGCCACCATATCTGGCTCTCAGTTTTCTTTTAAGCCACATAAGCACTTGTTTGTCATTGCTAAATATTATATAGCATTACTCGAAAAAAATTGGCATAGGTTGGTACTCAATCATTATTAATTGAATAAACAAGTAATGAATTTTTAAGTACACTCCTAATATGTCCAACTGTTTCAACTAATCTCATCTGCCAACATTTTTTCAAAGCCCTCCCCATTCCTTCCACTATTAAAATCTTATTTAACTTCTAATAGTAGCTAAAGTTAAAATTCCACATTGCATTCTCTAGAACAATACTCCTGCACATGCTATTAGTTACCTATTACTGCATAACAAATTACACAAACCTAGTGACTTAAAACAACAGACTCATTATCTCACTCTTTCTGTGAGTTAGGAGTTCCCACAAGGTCTTGCTAAATCTGCTTCAGAATCTCTCACAAGACTGCAATCAAGTTATCAGTCTGTTTAAGTGAGCTTAAGCTGCTTTAAAAGAGTATACCATAGACTTGGTGTCTTAAAACAATGGGAATTCCAGGGGAAGGAAAATGGAGAGCCAAGGGTAAATACTGAGGAACAATATTGATAAAATTATATTGTCATATTGTGTACATTTATGAATATATAAACAGTGGGAATTTATTTCTCACAGTTCTGGATACTGGAAGTTCAAGACCAATGTGCCAGCAGAATTGGGTTCCCATGAAGACCCTCTTCCAAGGATCCCCACATGGAGAAAGGAGATCCAGAGAGCTCTTTGAGGTCCCTTTTGTAAGGACATTGGTCCCATTCAGAAAGATTCTTCCTTCTTAACCTAATAAGGACCCCACCTTAATACCATCACATTGGGAGTATGATTTCAACATATGAATTTGGGGGAAACACAAAGCATTCAGTCCATAACACAGTTCTTACTGCAGTTTCATTTCAAGGTTCACCTGGGAAAGAATCTGCTTCCAAACTCACATGATTGTTGGCAGGATTCAGTTCCTTGCTATTGGATAGTGGGCCTCAATTCCTTACCATGTGGGCCTCTCCATAGGCTGCTCACAGCATAGCAACTGGCTTCATCAAAACCAGAGTCTGATAATATGACAGAAGTTACACTCTAATATCACATAATCACAGAAGTGGCATCTCACCACTTTTTCACTTTTGACATTTTCTTTTGGTTAAGCAGATTAGAAGCAAATCACACCAAAGGAAAGTGGTTTCCACAGATCATGAATACTAGGAATCAAAGATCACCAAGTTCAGTCTAGAACCTACTGATCATGTCTTTTATTATGATATCCTCAATCTCAAAACACGACACACATGTGAATTTTCATATACTTCTATTTATTTTTTTCAGTGCTGGGGATAGAACCCAGGGCCTCATGCATGCTAGGCAAGCGTTGTACAGTTGAGCTATACCCTTGCCCTTCATATACTTTTAGATGGAATTTAAAGTGATTCAGTCCTGGAGGTGGCTTCTTCCTTATGTAAAAGCTGACTGTTAATAGCCTGAAAAAAATAAAACACTTGGGAATCAATCTAACAAGAGAGGTGGAAGACCTCTACAATGAAAACTACAGAACACCAAAGAAAGAATTTGAAGAAGACCTTAGAAGATGGAAAAATCTCCTATGCTCTTGGATAGGCAGAATTAATATTGTCAAAATGGCCATACTACCAAAAATGTTATATAGATTTAATGCAATTCCTATTAAAATTGCAATGGCATTCTTCATAGAATTAAAAAAAGCAATCATGAAATTCATTTGGAAAAATAAGAGACCCAGAATAGCCAAAGCAATGCGTAGTAAGAAGAGTAAAAGACATCACAATACGAGACCTCAAACGATACTACAGAACAATGGTAACAAAAACAGCATGATATTGGCACCAAAGTAGACATGTAGACCAATGGTACAAAATAGAAGACAGAGCTGGGGTTGTAGCTTGGTGGTTGAGCACTTAACCTACTGTGTGTCAGGCACTGAGTTCCATCCTTGTCACCACATTAAAAATAAATAAATAAAGGTATTGTGTCCATCTACAACTAAAATTTTAAAAACAAAATAGAAGACATAGAGACAAACCCATATAAATACAGTTATCTCATACTAGACAAAGGCACCAAAAACATACACTGGAGAAATGGTAGCCTAGTCAACAAATGGTGCTGGGAAAACTGGAAATCCATATGTAGCAAAATGAAATCAAACCTCTGTATCTCACTCTGCACAAAAATCAATTCAAAGTAGATCAAAGACTTAGACACTAGAACAGAGACCTTACGCCTAATAGGAGAAAAATGAGGCCCAAATCTTCATCAAGTTGGCTTAGGACCTGACTTCCTTAACAAGACTCCTAAAGCACAAGAAATAAAATTAAGAATCAATAAATGAGATGGATTCAAACTAAAAATTTCTTCTCAGCAAAGAAAAAAATAACGTGAAAAGAGAGCCTACAGAATGGGAAAAAAATCTTTACCATACACACATCAAATAGAACACTAATCTCTAGGATATATAAAGAACTCAAAAAACACCAAAAAAAAAACCCCCACAAATAATTCAATCAATAAATGGGCTAAGGAAGTAAGCAGACACTTCACAGAAGATATATAATCAATCAACAAATATATTTTAAAAAGTTGAACATCTCTAGCAATTAGAGAAATGCAAAGCAAAACTAAGATTTCATCTTACTCCAATCAGAATGGCGATTATCAAGAATACAAGTAATGAGAAATGTTGGCAAGGATGTAGGGGAAAAGGCACACTCATACATTGCTGGTGAGACTGCAGATTGGTGCAACCGGGGCTGGGGTGGTGGCTCAGTGGCAGAGCGCTTGCCTAGCATGTGTGAGGCACTGAGTTTGATCCTCAACACCACATAGAAATAAATGAATAAAATAAAGGTCCATCAACAACTAAATACATAGATATATGCATACATATATAAAATAATTTTTTTAAAAATTGGTGCAACTACTATGGAAAGCAGTAGGGAGATACCTCAGAAAACTTGGAATGGATCCACGATTTGACCCAGCTATCCCACTCCTCAGTTTATACCCAAAGGACTTAAAATCTCACATCAGTATTTATATCAGTGCAATTCACAATAGCTAAACTGTGGAACCAACTTGGATGCCCTTCAACAGATGAATGGATAAAGAAAATGTGGTACACATACAAAATGGAATATTACTCAGCTTTAAAGAAGAATGAAATTATGTCATTTGTAGGTAAATGGGTGGAACTAGAGAACCCCATGCTAAGTGAAATAAGCCAATCCCTAAAAACCAAAGGCCAAATATCTTCTCTGATAAGCGAATGCTGATCCATAGTGGGGAAGGGGGTTAGGGAAGAATGAAGGAAATTTGAATTATGCAAAGAGTGAGGAGAAGGGTGAGGCTGTGGGGATGAGAAGGATGGTAGAATGAGACAGATATTATTACCCTGTATACATATATGATTACACTACTGGTGTGACTCTGCACCATGTACAGCCAGGGGAATGAGAAGTTGTGCTCCATTTGTGTACAATGTGTCAAAATGCATTCTACTGTCATGTATAACTAATTAGAACAAATTAAAAAAAAAATAGAAGAGAGACCAGTAGAATAGAAGAATGGGATCAGGAGGAGGGAAGGGAGGGACAGGGGAGGCACTGGGGAATGAAATTGATCAAATTATACTGTTTTATTGTGTGCACGTATGAATATATTATAACAAATCCCACTGTTATGTATAATTATAATGTGCCAATAAAAAGGGGGAAAAAAGCCAGGCGGGGTGGCACACACTTGTAATCCCAGCACTTTGGGAGGTTGAGACAGGAGAATTGCGAGTTCAAAGCCAGCCTCAGCAACGGCAAGGCACTAAGCAACTCAGTGAGACCCTGTCTCTACATAAAACACAAAGTAGGGCTGGGGATGTGACTCAATGGTCGAGTACCCCTGAGTTCAATCTCCAGTACCAAAAAAAAAAAAAAAAAAAACGAGGAAAAAAACTGATTGTTACATTCTCAGAAATTTTGACTCAGTTGACATCACATTGGTGGCTTGAAAGTGATCATGGTGGAAGCACTTATTGTCAAACTCTATAATCAGAGTTTATGGAGGTAATTGTTAAACATTTACCTGGGCACCACTGGTTGTTATAAATCTGTTACATTATTGGCATTGAAAATATGGTTTTCTCCAATGTGAATGTGGGTTCTAGTACTCAATATTGTTTGGGGCTTCACTGAGAAAAATGTTTTGGAAAGTGTAAGACACCATACAAAGATACAGTAGTAATGAAGAAAGGGACACTGTAATGCCTGAGATATTTTACATAAAATTGTGAAAGAAAAGTGCCCAGATATAATCTATCCCCAGAGCTATTTGACTTCTTTGGCGTGACTAATATGAATGAGAGGTGATGCCAAAAGTGAGAATGCAGTTTTACTTGGAATGACTCTCCTTAATGTTCTGTATTGCATGTTAGCTTATCAGACACAGATGAAGGACAAGAAATAGAAGGAAGTGAAACTAATATGAGAGGATAAGAGGCTCAAAATATAACAAACTTTTCATGATGGTGAATTAAATATTTTACAGTAGACAAAAGAAATAGGAAAAGCTAGACAACGAACTTAATGGAAATGGACAAAGCCATTTTTAAGCAATTTTACCTGGCAAAATATGCTAATATAATTTTCTTATTCATTTTCATCAGTAACTAAACAGTAAACAAAGAATTGTGATGTGCTATTTGCAAATTTTATGTGGTTCATGAACACATTTTTTTTAAAAAAATGGTACTGAGGGGTACTTTACCACTGAGGCACATCTCTAGTCCTTTTTATTTTTTATCTCTATTTTTTTTATTTTGAGTCAGGGTCTTGCTAAGTTGCTGAGGCCGGCCTTCAATTGTGATTCTGCTGCCTCAGTCTCCCCAGTAGCTGGGATTATAGGCATGAACCAACATTCCCAGATCATTGTTTCAGTTTTAAAGTATTTAAACAAAGAGTCTCTATTAGGGTTTTTAATCTTCTTTTTTCTTTTTTATTAAATATTTTTTAGTTGTAGGTGGACACAATATCTTTATTTTATTTTTATGCGGTGCTGAGGATGGAACCCAGTGCCTCCCGCGTGCTAGGCGAGCACGCTACCACTGCGCCATAACCCCAGCCCCATAATCTTCTTTTTTCTTTTGCACATTTTTCCCTACTACTCTTGAGCTTTCTTTCTGTATCTCTTTTTGTTTTTTCTTTTCCTTTTCTTTTTTTTTAAATATTTATTTTTTAGTTGTAGGTGAACAGAATATCTTAATTTTATTTTTTATGTGGTGCTGAGGATGGAACCCAGTGCCTCACGCGTGCTAGGCGAGCACGCTACCACTGCCCCATAACCCCAGCCCCACTTTTCCTTTTCTTGGAGTGCTGGGGATTGAATTCAGGACTGTATGCTAAGTAAACTCATTACCACTGAGCTACATTTCCAGTTGTCAGAACTGTTATTTCTTCTTTCCACATTTTTCATTGATGTTTTATAGTTGTACATAATGATGGGATCTGTTGTCACATGTTCGTACATGTCCACAATATAATAATATGCAGAACTGTTATTTTTTTAATATTTTAGTTGTAGATGGACATAATGCTTTTATTTTATTTATTTTTATATGATGCTAAGGATCAAACCCAGTGCCTCACACCATGGAGGTACAACCCGAGCACAGAACTGTTTTTTGTGTGTGTGTGGTTGCTGGGGTTTGAACCCAGGGCCTTGTTTGTGCTAGGCAAGCACTCTACCAACTGAGCTGTGTCCCCAGCCCAGAATTGTTATTTCTTAACTGCTGTTTCTAAACAATCTTTTATAGATTGAAGCCCCAAACTCCCAACTCCTCCCTAGTCTTCCTATGCTACCAGTAGATTTTTAATCAGTGGGTTAGGGTTAGGTCAGTCACTCTCAAAAAATTCTCAAATTGAAATTTAAAAGCCTGTGTTTTCTGAGGACAAGTATTTATAGAACTTCAGTTAAGTTAATTGCTTATGGTAAGCTTTTCCTTTTCTTTTTGGTACTGGGGATTTAGGGTGCTTTGCCACTGAGTCACATCCCCAGGCCATTTTTTATTTTGAAACAGGGGCTCTCACCAAGTTGTTTAAGGGGCCTTGCTGAATTGTTGAGCTGGCCTTGAACTTGCATTCCTTCTGTGTCAAGCTCCTGAGTTGCTAGGATTATAGTCATGGGCCATTGTGCCCAGCTGCTTATTACTGTTTGTTTGTTTGTTTTCTTTTTAAGTGTAGATGGACACAATACCTTTAATTAATTAATTAATTTTTATATGATGCTGATGAAGATTGAACCCAGTGCTTCACATGTGCTTCCCTAGGGTAAGATTTTTTTTTTTGTACTGGAGATTGAATTCAGGGACACTAGACCACTGAGCCACATCCCCAGCCCTATTTTGTGTTTTATGTAGAGACAAGGTCTCACAGAGTTTCTTAGTGCCTCCCCGTTGCTGAGGCTGGCTTTGAACTCGCGATTCTCCTGTCTCAGCCTTCCTAAGTGCTGAGATTATAGGCCTGTGCTACCGTGCCTGGCTCCTATAGTAAGTTTTTAAGTCAAGAATTATGAGGGGCTGGGATTGTGGCTCAGCAGCAGAATGCTTGCCTCGCACATGTGAGGCACTGGGTTCAATCCTCAGCACCACATAAAAACAATAAATAAACAAAACAAAGATATCGTGTCCATCTATAACTAAAAAATATTAAAAAAAAAAGAATTATGAGAAGTAAGTTCTTTAGAATATTTAAATTATAAATTACTACAGAAAAACAGCCCTTTTTAACTCTACCTTCTAAGTCTTAGATCTAATTTCAGAAAGCAGAATCAGATTTATGTCTCCTAGAGTTGGGAGGCTTCTACTCTGTAAAACAATAGCTCCATGTAAAAGTTCTGCATCCACATTTGAGGCCCAATTCCAATAAAAAACAAAACAAAACAACAACAACAAAAATGTACCTTGGAGGGGCTGGGATTATGGCTTAGCGGTAGAACGCTTGCCTTGCATGCGTGAAGCCCTGGGTTCGATCCTCAGCACCACATACAAAGCAATAAAATAAAGACATTGTGTCCATCTACAACTAAAAAAAAAAAAAAAAATTAAAAAAAAATGTACCTTGGATTTCCTATTGTGAGGACCAAGAGTCCAGAAGCTTTACCTGTTTTATAATGCTTCAAATTTAAATACTAATAAGCAAGTATTAGATATTTGAAGAAAGCCCTCAACAATAAAGAGAATGAAATCAAAGTAGATAAGAAGCCGGGCACAGTGGCACACGCCTGTAATCCCAGCGCTTTGGGAGGCTGAGACAGGAGAATTGCAAGGTCAAAGCCAACCTTAGCAACGGTGAGGCGCTAAGCAACTCAGTGAGACCCTGTCTCTACATAAAACACAAAACAGGGCTGGGGATGTGGCTCAGTGGTCAAGTACCCCTGAGTTCAATCCCCAGTACCAAAAAAAACCAAAAAAACAAAAACAAAAAAACACAACACAAA
>PVHX01014043.1:0-27238 GCA_004024805.1 Geosciurus inauris | reverse complement strand
GTAATCCCAGCGCTTTGGGAGGCTGAGACAGGAGAATTGCAAGGTCAAAGCCAACCTTAGCAACGGTGAGGCGCTAAGCAACTCAGTGAGACCCTGTCTCTACATAAAACACAAAACAGGGCTGGGGATGTGGCTCAGTGGTCAAGTACCCCTGAGTTCAATCCTCAGTACTAAATAAAAAAGAGAACAAAAAAATAAAGGGGCTGGGATTGTAGCTCAGCGGTAGAGCGCTTGCCTCGCATGCGTGACGCCCTGGGTTCGATCCTCAGCACCACATACAAAGCACTAAAATAAAGACATTGTGTCCATCTACAACTAAAAAAAATTTTAAAAAAAGTAATGTTTCTTTAAAAAAATAAAGAAAGAAAGAAGATAGGAAAACAGAGGAAACAGAAATAATGCAGGAAGTGAAAGCAAATGTCTCAGGCATAAAATAGCATAATTAAACTCTGCAGGGATAAGAGAAAACATTCCCGGGCTGGGATTGTAGCTCAGTGGTAGAGCACTTGTCCCCCAGGCATGGGGCACTGGGTTTGATTCTCAGCACCACATAAAAATAAATAAATAAAGGTATTCTGTCCATCTACAACTAAAAAAAAAAAAAAAAAAAAATTAAAGAAAAAAGAGAAAACATTCCCCATGAAAATAAAAGAAGGTAAAAACAGAATGCTATAAACAGGGAACATTCAAAGAACAAAAAGGAATACTGGAAAATTAAAGATAAGCTAGCTTTTTAAAGTGGGAGAAATAGGAAAAACAGTGGCAGATAAATTTGAAGAAGTCTGAGAATGTAGGATAAGTCAGAGATGAAAATAGGAAATGACAAAAAATATTAGTCAGTTAAAGGAGCTCCCATATCCAAGTAATAAGAGTTCTAGAAAGAAAAGAGAGGAGGTAATCATCAAGGAATAGTACATAAAACATTTCAGAACTTTCTAGATTGAAAGAGCTCAACTAGTGCCTTGGACAATGAATAGGGTGAGGGGACCCACACCAAGGCACATAATTGTGAACTTTCAGAACACTTTGGGATAAAAATTTTAAAAGCTTCCAGAGAGGGGGTGGGGGAGAAAAAATTCACAATACATTGGGCTTTTCTTTTCTTTTCTTTCTTTTTTTAATATATTTTTTAGTTGTCAATGGACCTTTCTTGTATTTATATGCGGAGCTGAGAATCGAACCCTGTGCCACACACATAGGAAAGTGCTCTATCACTGAGCTACAACCCTAGCCCCTGGTCTTTTCAATAGCAACATTAAAATCTTAAAGATTATAGACTAAAGTTTTTTTTGTTTCGTTTTGTGTTGTGTTTTTTTGTTTTTGTTTTTTTGGTTTTTTTTGGTACTGGGGATTGAACTCAGGGGTACTCCACCACTGAGCCACATCCCCAGCCCTGTTTTGTGTTTTATGTAAAGACAGGGTCTCACTGAGTTGCTTAGTGCCTCACCGTTGCTAAGGTTGGCTTTGACCTTGCGATTCTCCTGTCTCAGCCTCCCAAAGTGCTGGGATTACAGGCATGTGCCACCGCGCTTGGCTTTGTGCTGTGTTTTTGAAGGAGCTGGGACTCCAACCCAGGGCCTGGCACATGGTAGACAAGTTCTCTACCACTGAATCATACCCCTAGTCTGATTTTTTTTTTTTTTTTTAGTACTGGGGATTGAACCCAAGGATGCTTAACCACTGAGCTACATCCCCAGCCCTTTTTATTGTTTTATTTTGAGATGGTGTCTTGCTGTTGCTCAGGGCCTTGCCAAGTGGCTGAGGCTGGCTTTGTATTTGAGATCCTCCTGCCTCAGCCTCCCCAGTTGCTGGGATTACAGTTTGTGCCAGTACAACCAGCAGGGCTGTTTATTTTTAACTGAGAACTCTGTACCTGGTAGTGGGCAGTATCTACAGTTCTTGCTAGACACTGTGATAAGCTCAATATATACTGTTTTATGGGACGGTTTGCAAGTTGTCACAGCAAAAATAAAAGCAAGTGATCACTACAGGTTTTAAAAATCAGAAGTAAAATGTGATTGTTCCAGTTTTATTTTCTCCTTTTTGGGATGTTAGGGATTGAACCTAGGTCCTCATGCACACTAGGCAAGGGCTGTCTCTACCACTGAGCTACATCCCTAGACTAATTGTTGTTGTTTTTAATCCACAGTTTAAAGAATTGTTTAAGTTCTATTGCTGGCTCATTCTTCTATACTGTTCTTGTTTGAGAACGATAATAACTGGGATAACTAGAGCAATAAACTTTCACTATCAATATGTTATCTCTCTAAGAGAACCCTTATATGGAACTGAAGAACAAAAGTTATTCTGACATCTGGTGACAGATATTAGTTGATCACACAAAGCTCCCACTCATTCTGGAGACCAGAGACCTTGGCTTCTTGTTAATTGTGGACCAAGAAGCTTTAACACTCCATTTTTAAAAAATTTTTTTAGTTGTAGATGGACACAATTTCTTTATTTTATTTATTTATTTTTTATGTGGTGCTGAGGATTGAACCCAGTGACTCACGCATGCGAGGCAAGCACTCTTCCACTGAGCCACAACCCCAGCCCAACACTCCAGTTTTTAATGGATTCAGATATACTTGCCACATACACACCAAAATTCCTGCCTTCTTTTAGAATAATTTATATGATTTGACCTTTATCCCTCCAGATCCTTAACCTCCAATTTAAAAATAGGGGCTGGGGTTATGGCGCAGTGGTAGCGTGGCTGCCTAGCATGCGTGAGGCACTGGGTTCCATACTCAGCACCACAAAAAATTAAAGATATTCTGTCCACCTACAACTAAAAAATAAATATTAAAAAAAATAAAAATAAAGATTGAGAAAGTCCCACTCAGGACTAATTTAATTTATGTGAAGGTCTAATTTAACCTATGTGATACCTGAGAACTTGATATGTAAGATCTTTTATCTCTATCCACATCTCTTTCTTGGAGAATCCACCCTGCCCAGAGTCCTTGGAAGGGACAGCCCTACTACTTTTAGACCTTGTTTTCCTAGCTACCGCTGACAGGATCAGATCAGAACACCTGATCCAATCAGGTTTTTTGGCTTGATCATTTGAACTCAGAGACCTAGATCCCTTCAAAGGAACTTACATAAAATGCATTGGAACTAGGAATTTATACATTTCAGTATAAACTCAATTAATGAATTTTATTCTACAGAATACAGAAATTACAAAAATGTAAAAAGGAGGAGATTAATGTTAACATTGTTGTCAGTGGTAAAGTAGATGTCTTTTTAAAAAATGGGCAAGATAATGATGAACTCTTTGGTATCGGGTCACATCACAACATACACACTTTTAAAACACCTTCTTTAAAAATGACTTTCAATTCAATTCTGACATAAAAAAATACATTAATTGATTTCAGTCACACTGTTTACAATTACTCATGAAAAAAGGTAGATAAAAAGCGCAAATCATGGTAAAGTGTGAGGCACTGGGTTCATTAGCACCACATAAAAATAAAAAAGATATTGTGCTCATTTACAACTAAAAATTGTTTTTAAAAATTGCAAATCATTTTGGATGAAAGCAAATAAATTGTTTCCATCTTGAGTAATTAAAAATTAGAGTATTTTATGAATTTAATTATATATGGCTATTTAATTCTTATCTACTTTGAACAGTGAAGTCATAACATTGTTTACTTGATTTCACACCCAGAGTTAAAACTTTTTCCATTCACTGTGATAGTTCTACAGCCTATTTCATATTTAACCTTACTTTTACTCAGCCTTAGAAAGAATATAAGCATTTCCTAAGAAAAATAATATTTAAGGAGGTCATCAATGTATCTAGCTATTACTTTAATAATAGCCAGTAGTTTTTTGTTTTTTTTTTTCAGTACCGGGGATTGAACTCAGGGGTACTCGACCACTGAGCCACATCCTCAGCCCTGTTTTGTGTTTTAAATAGAGACAGGGTCTCACTGAGTTGCTTAGTGCCTCTCCCTTGCTGAGGGTGGCTTTGAACTCTGTGATTCTGCTGTCTCAGCCTCCCAAAGTGCTGGGATTACAGTCATGTGTTAATGAGCCTGGCTGCCAATAGATTTTTTGTTTTTGCTTTTCCTCTTCCTCTTTTTATTCCTTCAGTGCTGCAGGTTGATCCCTGGGCCTCAATTATATACCCTGGAAGTACTGTACAACTGAGCTATACCCACAGTTCTCCAATAGACATTTTATTTTATTTTTTATTTATTTGGTACCAGGGAATGATCCTAGGGGCACTTAATCACATCCTCAACTCTTTTATACTTTTTATTTTGAGACCGGTTCTGGCTAAGTTGCCTAAGCTAATTTAGCCTTGCTAAATTGCTGAGGCTGTCTTTGAATTTGTGATCCTCCTGCCTCAGCCACTGGGATTATAGGCATGCACCACTACACCTGGCTTCCAACAAACATTTTAAAACTCATTTTTTTTTCTTTCTTCTTCCTTTTTTTTGGTTACTGTTGTTGTAGTTGGACAGAATGCCTTTTTTTGTTTGTTTTCCTTTATGTGGTGCTAAGGATCTAACTCAGTGCCTCCTCACACATGCTAGGCAAGTGCTCTGCCACTGAGCTACAGCCCCAGCACTCATTTTTGCTTCTTTAAAGAAAGCAATTATAGCTGGGCGCGGTAGTGCATGACTGTAATCCCAGCACTTAGGGAGGCTGAGATAGGAGAATCGCAGTTCAAAGCCAACCTCAGCAATGGCGAGACGCTAAGCAACTCAGTGAGACCCTGTCTCTAAATAAAACCAAAATAGCTCTGGGATGTAGCTCAGTGGTCGAGTATGCCTGAGTTCAATCCAGGTACAAAAAAAAAAAGGAATTATGTTAATGAAGTGGCAGTAACTTAGCTTTGTTTAAAAAGGCTGGGTATTAATGTATTTACCTTATTCACTCAGAATTATAATTACACCCAAGGAGTTGTACAGAAAGGAATGATTCCTTTCTCCTGGAACTCACTTATTTTCCTTTTCATGTACTTTCCTGATCTACATAAAAGTTAGTTGTTACTCATTTAAGTTCAGGCTTCCAGTGTGAAGAAGTGTATTGCTTAACTTGACAGGGCTGAAAGCTGGAGTGTGAGATGGGGAGTTGTCAGCGTTTCCCAGCAGTAGTGTCTTTAGCAACTAAGGTGTGGCATCACCAGTGGTAAAGGACACTATTCCAGTCAAACACGTTTCTGTTCTGCATCTTCCATTGTGCAGTGAACTCTCTAAAGTTCTAATCCTTAAATAAAGAAGGAAGAAAGAAAAACAAAACTACTCTCCAAAACCAGAAGTCATCTAGCCTCTGAAAATTCCTGGACATAAAGTATCAGTCACTGGATTTTCCTTCACCCCTATCAAGTTCCACAGCTCAGAACAGGACTCTCCACAGGAACTGAGAGAGTGAGGAGGGAAATGTTCCTAAGTGATTCGGGGGACAGTGGTGTGACAGTCTTATCTAATGACCAGATGTTGAGCCTTGTGCTTATTCATAGTCATTCCACAATAAAATGGAGGAGCTGCAATATTATACAGACAAGTGTGGGATTGCAGTCACTGTTGGGCACACAGAGAGACAGAACAGAACATTCCTAACTTCAAGTGCTAGTTGCAAAAGGTCAGGTGGTTTAAAAATGATTAGGTTATTGGGCTGGGGTTGTGGCTCAGTGGAAGAGCACTTGCCTAGCATGTGTAAGGCTCTGGGTTCAATTCTCAGTACTATATATGAATAAATCAATAAAATAAAGGTCCATCAACAACTAAAAAAATTTTTTAAAAATTTAAAAAAATGATATGGTTACTTATCTTTGGAACTTTGTTAGTCTTCTCTACCAGAATATGCTTAGGTTCAGATATGATCTTTATTTATTCATGAATTAATGGCTTAATTCATATCTAATGAATTAAGTCATTCATTCATTGAACAAACTTTTTTTTCCCTTTTTTGCAGCATTAGGGATCAATCCCAGGGCCTCACACATGCTAGTCCAGCACTCTACTATTGAGTCACCTCCCTAATAAATGAACAGGTATTTATTGATCACTTAAAATGCACTGGGTAAGTATTAAAATTGAGATGCTGGGGCTGGGTCTGTAGTTCAGTGGAAAAGCACATGGTTGGCATATGCCAGGCTCTGGGTTCAATCTTCTGCACCACAATAAATAAATAGGAAAATTGAGACTCGTTGATATGAGGTTCCCATAAGAAGTTTGTTTACAAGTAAAAAAACTTATAGATCAAAATCATCAGTTTTAAAAATTATTTTGTATTAATTCATTTTATTTTTAAGATAAGGCTAGAGAATATGTCTTTATGTGACTATGGGTTCCAAGACAGATGTTTCCCAATTGTTGAGGGAGCAAAAATAGCTATATAATACATATTGAAAATTCATTATGTTGAGAAGTTTGCTACAGTTCCATTTTAAACAAGAAGCTCTTGGCTTTTCTTTTAAAAATCCAATTTTATATACATTTTTGTGTGTGGATGTGATGCTGGGGATCAAAGCCAGGGTCTTGTACATGCTAGGCAAGTGCTATATCCTTGGCCTTTACTTGCCTGGAGTAAAATCCACTTATATCCACAATGTGTTAATCACAGAGAAGTGCTTAAAAACAGCAACCAAAACCATATTCTCAGGGCTGGGGTTGTAGCACAGTGGTAAAGCACTTGCCTAACAAGTCTGAGGCACTGGGTTCGATCCTCAGCACCACATAAAAATAAATAAAATAAGGGTATTGTGTCCATCTACAACTAAAAAAAAAAAATTTAAAAACCACCTTATTCTCTTATAGCATTTAGAAACAGAAATAAAATAGTGTGCTGGTTGGTTACCTCAGTGGTAGAGTGGGTGCCTAGCCTGCATGAGGCCTGGGTTCCATTCCCAGCATCAGAATAAAGTACAATAGCTTAAATTATATACTAATTACTCTCTTGTTATTTTTATACTATATTGCTTTTTAAGGGCAAATGCAAATGTATGAATTCATATAGGAGAACATAAAAGCAAATTTGTTTCTTTTTTGGTGGCATAGGAGGCAGTAGCAGTGGTACCATGGATTGAACTCAGGGGCATTTAACTACTGAGCCACATCCCAGCCCTATTTTGTATTTTTTTGGTACTGGAGATTGAACTCAGGGGTACTTGATCACTGAGCCACATCCCCAGCCCTATTTTGTGTTTTATGTAGAGACAGGGTCTCACTGAGTTGCTTAGCGCCTCACCGTTGCTAAGGTTGGCTTTGACTTTGTGATTCTCTTGTCTCAGCCTCCCTAAGTGCTGGGATTACAGGCTTGCGCCACTGTGCCCGACTCCTATTTTGCGTTTTATTTAGAGACAGGGTCTCACTGAGTTGCTTCGTGCTGAAGCCGGCTTTGAACTTGTGATATCCTGCCTCAGCCTCCAGAGCTGCTGGGATTACAAGTGTGTGCCAGCAGCGCAAATTTGCATGGCTGCAAATTTGTTTCATTTTTATTTACTTGTTCTTTTTTTCATTGTTGTTGTGTTTGTTCCTTTTTCTTTTTTCTTTTTTTGTTTCCTCAGTGTTGGGGACCAAACCAAGGGCCTCGTGTGCATGCTAAGCAAGTACTCTACCACAGAGCTATATCCCCAGCTCTCTTTGTTTTAAAATTTATTTTTGATACCATGACATTAAATTAAATTTTAGTCCTCATTTTCTTAGTGTTTGAATGTGTTCCCCAAAGTTAATGTGTAGGAAACTTGATTCCCATTGTGGTGATTCTAGAAAGTGAGGACTATGGGGAGGTTCTAGGTCATGGGAGCGTTACCCTCGTGAATTCATCAATGCTATTATTGTGGGGGTGAGTTCCTTGTGAAAGCACAAGTTTAGCCTTTTTTTTGATCACTCTCTTTCTCTCTCTTTTCTTCCCTTTTTTTTTTTCTTTAGTTGTAGATGGACACAATGTCTTTATTTTATTTGCTTTGTATGTGGTGCTGAGAATCGAACCCAGGGCTCCACACATGCGAGGCAAGCGCTCTACCGCTGAGCCACAGTCCCAGCCCTCTTCTCTTTTTTTGTCCTTTCATCATGGGATGATGTAGCAACAAAGCCCTTGCCAGATGCTAGCTCTTCAATCTTGAAATTCCCAGCTTCTAGAATCATGAGCCAATAAATTTCTGTTAAAGCACAAAGTCTGTGGTATTCTGTTACAGAAGCACAAAATGGACTAAAATAGAAAACTGGGACCCAGAGTAGGGTTTTGCTAAAAATTAGCAGAAAAATGTGGAAGTGTCTTTGGAACTGAGTAACAGGTAAAGATTGGAAGAATTTGGAGGAGTGAGTTAGAAAAATCCTAAATTGTGTTAAAGGTTGATTCTGGCTCAGAAGAAGAGAGGAATTGTAGGGAAAGTCTGAAATTTTTTAGAGATTACTTAAGTGGTCATGATCAGAATGTTGGTACAAATATGGATGGTAAAGGCAATTTTATTCTTCTTGAGTCAGGATCTTGCTGTTGCCCAGGCTGGGTTCAAAGTCTTGGTTCTTCCACCTCAGCCTACTTAGTAGCTGGGATTATAGGTGTGAGCCATTGCACCTGGCTCTGATAAGGGCAGTTCTGAAAAAGTCTCAGACAGAAAGGAGGGACAAGGTATTAGAAACTAGAATAAAGGCCATCCTTGTTACAAGTGGTAATGAACTTGGCTGAATATGTCCCTGCCTGAGGGTTTTATGGAATGCAGAATTAAAGATCAAAGGACTAGTATATCTGGCAGAAGAGATTTCTTTTTTTTTTCCAGTAGAAATTTCTAACCAAATATTGAGTTATGTGTTTTCTTTTAACTGCATAAAATAAAATGAGAGAAAATTTATGTTAAAATGGAAATTGTAATTAAAAAGGAAAAATAATTTAGGGATATGAAGGATTCTTAGTTTTTAGAAAAGGAAAGAACATTTTTAGTAGCAAAAAACAAGCTTGTGTCCAAGTGATAAGGAGATGATAAGATTAGTATGGCCAGAAGAACCCAGATGGCATTCATCAAGACAATGGGTAAATGACCCCAAAGGCATTTCAGAGATTTTTTTTTTCCCCTAGAGACAGGAGATCTACAACATTGCCCAGGCTGGTCCCAAACTCTCAGACTCAAATGGTCTTCCTACCATAACTCTCAAGTAGTTGGGATTACAGTTGTGTGTCACCATGCCTGGTTCATTTCCAAGTCTTTTAAGGCTGCCTCTCCCAGTAGAAGCCCAGAACTCTAGGGAGAAGGAATGGTTTTGGATGACTAGACGGGGCACCCTCCATGAACTGTGGCCCAGGACTGTAGAATTCCGCCGTCTGAATTCCAGCCTAGTGCTCCCAGGCTGACCAAGCTGTGGCCCAAGTAGGCTGGTTACGGCTTGGGCTGCTGGTCTGAAGAGCAAATGCAGTAAGCCTAGGAGTGACTATGTGGTGATAATTCTACAATTACATAGACTTTGTAACCTGTGGGGGCAAAGTTACCTCCACCTAGATTTCAAAGGCTAAATCAGATGCCTGGAGGCCTAGGCAGAAGCTTGTCATAGGGTTGGAGCCACACTGCATTGAGTCCCCACTAGGGCAGTGCCCAGTGCTGCATTAGAGATGGGAACGCCCTATATGACCCCATCACTATAGAACAGCCAGAGTGCAACACCAGCCTGGGAGAGCTAGGCCATGAAAGTAGCCCATGAGGCTCACCCAGGAGACCTGTGTAGGCTGGGTTCCACATAAAAGGCCTTGAGGTCCCCACCCCTACTCCACTTTGCCCATAATGTACATGGAGTCTGAGAAGATTATCCTCAATTCTTAGGGTTTAGTATTCTTTGCCCTGTTGGGTTTTGGACTTGCCTGGAACCTATTACTCCTTTCTTCTTTCCTCTTTCTCCCTTTTGGAATGAAAATGTCTATCCTATGCCTGTCTTACCCTTGGACTTTTGAACTAGATAACTTGTTTCATTTCATAGGCTCACATTTGAAAGGGAATGAATCAATCATGTTACAACCATACCTAATTTATTATTTTTTCCATATTTGATTTAGATGAGGCTCTGGACTTTGGACTTGTAAGTTCATGTTGGAAAGAGTTAAGTCTCTGGGGCTATTGAAATGGAGTAAATATATTTGGCATGTGAGAAGAACATGAAGGAGCAGAATGCTATGGTTTGAATGTGTCAATTCAATTTTATACACATTTTATCCTAAAAACAAAACATGCCGAAGATTTTAATAAGTCAACAAACTGTATTCCTCCCTGCTTTTAACATAATGAACTTAAAGTAAATTAAACAGCATATGTCTCTTGTGAAATGGGAAATGTTTCTTTTTAAATGAATGAAACTTAGCTACCTAGCAATCCCAATTCCCTTCTCCTATGCCTCCCAGAAAAGGCAAGTAATCTATTAGTGAGCTAGGGGAGGAAACTGGGTTCCTATATTCAGCTCCCTGCCTCCTCCAGAGAGCTGGCTGCCTCAAGGAGTGTCTGAGCACTGCCTTTGAGGAAAGGGGCCCCATCTCTTTACAGGAAGCTTGTGGTTTTCTAGTCCTGCCTGTGACAAGATGGCAAATATGCCTTCTTTTGGAGTTTAGAATTAGGAAGCCCACAGGCCTACAGATGCAAGCCATATTCTCTAAAACTGGTTTTTGTGATGAACAAAGAAGGTCTTTTCTAGTTCTTCATATACCCACTTTTTGCCTTTTCTCTCAATTAGTTAAGAATCAAGTGGGGAAGAAGGATAAGATTTATTGGGGGTCTCTCAAACATGAGCATGTGTGTGATTAATATTGTTAAATAGTATACTAAAATGAACTAACACTTTTAATAATACTTCTAAAATTTTCTATATTTAAGTCAGCTCTTTGTCACAAACCATATTAAAACAGTAAAATGAATTTTTGAATTTGTAAAGGAATGAGGCAGTTACAACTTTCTCTTTCTGTGAAAGAGACAGTTAAAAATGTTGAAAAACAAGCTGGGCACAGTCACGCATGCCTGTAATCCCAGCAGCTGGGGAGGCTGAGATAGGAGGGTTGGGAGTTCAAAACCAACCTCAGCAACTTAGTGAGGCCCTAAGCAACTCAGTGAGACCTTGCCTCTAAATAAAATATTAAAAAGGGCTGGGGATGTGACTCAGTGGTTAAGCACTCCTGGTTTAATTCCAGGTACCAAAAAGAAAAAAAAAAGTTGAAAAACACAAATCTTCTTTTATCATTTTTTCCATTTCTTTTTTCTTTTTTTGATGGACCTAGAGATCAAAATTCATAATTCCAGTACAGTTTCTACTGAATGTGTATAGCTTTTGAATTGTTGTAAAGATGAAATATCATAATTTAAACCACTGGAAATAGGGGACTCTCTTATCTCTTGCCCTATATATGTATATACATGTATTTATGATTCTTTTTCTCTGGTAGAACCCTGACTGCTATACATGCCATGAATTCATAGTAAAAAATTCAACTAAAAATTTTGTTGACCCACTGCAAAATGAAAATGTGGGGAACTCTTTTTCAAAAAGCAGGAAATAGTGCCATTAAAGGTACTAAAATAGAAATATTTTTTCTTTAAAACTATTTTATTATTTATAAAATGTAATAGGGTTAGTAATGGTACATGAGGAACAATATAAACTAATTGCAAAAACATTTTGGTGTCATAATTTTCTATAAAAATAAATGATACTATATTAATGTGGCACTTAGATCATAAGGTTTTTATGACTTGCTTTTCTGCAAAATCATTCATTAGGTCACCAAAATCTATACTTTCAGCAACATCATTTTCAATCAGTGTAATTGAAAGCAACCTCAGTTCTTGGAAAATGCAAGAAGACAAATACTTTGTGATAATTTTTAATTTTAAAAATGATCTGTTTGGGCTGGACTTGGTGGTGCATGCCTGTAATCCCAGCAGCCAGAGAGGCTTAGGCAGCAAGATCCCAAGTTCAAAACCAGCCTCAACAACTTAGCAAGGCCCTAAGCAACTTAGGGAAACTGTGTCTCAAAATAAGACATAAAAAGGGATTGAGGATGTGGCTCAGGGGTTAAGCACTCCTGGGTTCAATCCCTTGTCAAAAAAAAATAAAAGGGTTATATTTACACTGTACTGAAGTCCATTAAGTGTGCAATAACATATCTAACAAAACAATGCAAAAATATTGATTTAAAAATATTTTATTGGGACTACGGGTGTAGCTAAGTGGTAGAGTGTGTGCTTAGCATGTGAAAGGCCCTGGTTCAATACTCAGCACCAAAAAAGCATAACAAAACACAACAAAACACCATTTTACTAAAACATGATAAAGATCATGAGAGATATCAGTGAGTCATAAACTGTTTTTCTGGTGGAGAATCTTATTTCAGTGTTGATGGCTTCTGACTGATCAGGGTGGTGATTACTATTGGTGGGAATGGCCATGGCAATTTCTAAAAATAAGACCAGGGAGGGCTGGGACTGTAGCTCAGCGGTAGAGCGCTTGCCTCGCATGCGTGAGGCCCTGGGCTTGATCCCCAGCACTGAAAAACAAACTATAATGAAATTTGCTCTATGAATTAACTCTTCCTTTCATGAAAGAGTCCTCTGTGCCATGTGATGCTATTTGATAGCTTTCTTTCTTTCTTTCTTTATGGTACCAAGGATTGAACCCAGAGGTGTTTTACCATTGAACCACATGCCCAACCTTTTTTTCTCATTTTTAAATTTTGAGATAGGGCCTTACCAAGTTGCTTAGGGCATCTCTAAGTTGCTGAAGCTGGCTTTGAATTTGCAATCCTCCTGCCTCAGCCTCCAGAACTGAAGGGATTATAGGCATGCACTGCTGCACCTGGCTATTTGATAGCATTTTACCCACAGTAGAACTTTTTTTTCAAATTCGAATTGATCCTCCCAAACTCTATCACTGCTTATTAACTAAATTTATGTTTTTAAACTTTTTTGTTGTCATATCAATAATGTCTCCAGCAACTTCACCAGAAGTAGATTCCATCTCGAGAAACCATTTTCTAGGCTAGGTGTAGTGGTGCTTGCTTGTAATCCCAGGGGCTAAGGAGGTTGAGGCAGAAATATCTCAAGTTCCGGGTGAAACTCAGCAATTTAGTGAGACCCTCAACTTTTGTTGCAAAATAAAAAAGAACTGAGGCTGGATGTGGTAGCACATGCTCCCAGTGATTTGGGAGGCTAAGTCAATAGGATTGCAAGTTTGAGGCCAGCCACAGTAATTTAGCATGACCCTCAGCAACTCAGCAAGACCTTGTCTCAAAATAAACAATAAAAAGATCTGGGAATATAGTTTGGTAGTAAAGTACCCCTTAGTTCAACCCTTAGTATCAAAACTAAGTAAATAAAAATAAATAAATTCACACTCTTGTATGGATGCAGTTTGTGGTACCCCAGAACAACTAAAATAGTAACATCAAAAATCACTGATCACAGGGGCTGGGACATAGCTCAGTTGGTAGAATGCTTGCTTCACATGCAGAAGGCCCTGGGTTCAATACCCAGAACCACATACACACACACACACACACACACACACACACACACACAAATCACTGATCACAGCTAGGCAGGCAGTGGCACATGCCTATAATCCTAGTGGCTCAGGAGGCTGAGCCAGTATGATGGCAAGTTCAAAGCCAGCCTTAGCAAAAGCGAGATGCTAAGCAACTCAGTGAGACCCTGTCTCTAAATAAAATACAAAATAGGACTGGAGATATGGCTCAGTGGCTGAGTGCCCCTGAGTTCAATCCTAGGTACCCTCCTCCAAAAATCACTAGTCATAATGCTGGATAAGGTGGCACATGTCTGTAATCCCAGTAACTCAGGAGGCAGAAGGATCTTGAATTGAAGGGCAACCTGGGTAATATAGCAAAACCTCGTCTCAAAAAAACAAATAACCAAACAAAAATCACTGATCACAGATCATATAACAAATATAATAAGAAAAACATTTAATATTGCAAGCATTATCCAAATGTGACACAGACACGAAGGGAGCACATGCTGTTGCAAAGATGGTGCCTAGCCTATAGACTTTTTTTTTTTTGGTACCAGGGATTGAACTCAGGGGTACTCAACCACTAAGCCACATCTCCAGCTCTATTTTGTGTTTTATGTAAAGACAGGGTCTCACTGAGTTGCTTAGCGCCTCGCCGTTGCTGAGGCTGGCTTTGAACTTGCGATTTTCCTACGTCAGCCTCCCAAAGTGCTGGGATTACAGGTGTGCGCCACCGCGCCTGGCTTGAGACAGATTCTTTCTATGTTTCCTAGGCTGGCCTGGAACTCCTGAGCCCAAGCAGTTCTCCTGCCTTAGCCACCCTAGTTGGATCTACAGTTGTTAAGCAGATGTTGTTGATGTTCTATCCAGCATTTTAATTAATTAATTCAGAGGAAGGGATATTGTGTGTGCCTAATGTGCCATACTGCCAGGGGACCTGATAAGCAGGGAAGTAATCGCAACTGGAGCTTAGGGTGCCATGAATAAATAATGGATTTATTCAGAAGGCTGTCATGCCTGGAAAAGAATAGACTTAACCAATATCGTTGTAAAATGAGGTTTTCCAACTCATTGAATTTTTTCCCCCACTCAACTGAAGACTTGCCTGCTTTAGGATTAATACTACCCCACATTAGGCTGCTTGCTATGCACAGGAAACAGGTTCTCAAAATTCTCTTAAGTTGTACAGTCACTACACACAGTTGTATTCATTGATATTTTTATTGGCAACTTCGGGAATTCTGCACATTTCAAATTTCACAATTCCAATATAGTAACTACTTGAGTTCCTGTAGTAGTAACACATTCAGAAAACTTGCTTCTCAAAGTGTGGCCATCTTCAGCAGCAGCAGCACCTGGGTGCAGTGAGACACGCAGACTCTTGGGCCCTTCCTCAGCTCTACTGAATCAGAATCTGCATTTTAACAAGATTCCCAAGTTCATATACACATTAATATTCAAGGCGTTGTTGTTGATGACTTTAGCAGGGACAGAATTTGTAAGTAGTGTGATACAATAGTGCAATCATGGTTTTAAGAATTAGAACCTGAGGTCCATTCCTAGATAATAGTGTGACTTCAACAGTGTAACTTAACATTTCCAAATGTAATGTTCTTATTTCACAAGATTGTTAAGGGAATAATAAGAAATAATTTTAAAAAGTGCCCATGACAGTGCCTGTCACATAGTAGGTGTGCAATAATTGTTAGTTACTTTCTTTTCCTTTTTATGCCCTGCATAGGGAGAATAAAATGATTTTTCTCCATCATTCAAGTGTTTAGAACATGGTGTTTTGTAAATCCATGACAGATATCAAATATTAAAAAAATTAACATTTATTGATTAATGAGTGAGTTACAAATTATAGAAGTCCCATAAAGGATAAAATACACTTTATAAGAGACACATACAAAAAATTTAAATTAGAATTTAAAATAATTGAAAGTTGCACAGGAAAATATACCTGCCATACAGCCTAACACCATTATAATAAGTGCATTTGAAATATAACACTGGGTTTCCTAATCACCAAAGCCTAAAAGAAAGTTCAGTAAATTACATGATGGAATTATTCCAGAGACAACTTCTTTCCTATTAAGACCAAAAGGAATGTATTGCATAGGTCCTTGTCCAAGAAACATCAAGCAATTTTTTTTTTAATGTCTTTATTTTATTGCTTTGTATGTGGTGCTGAGGATAGAACCCAGGGCCTCACGCATGCGAGGCAAGCGCTCTACCGCTGAGCCACAATCCCAGCCCCAACATCAAGCAATTTAATGGGACATAATTTAATGGTGCAACTGGAAAGTAGTTGTTAATATAAGAAATATGACTTGTAAAAGATCTCTCTGGTTCTTTCTACTAAAAGACTAAATAGATGGAATACAGCTTGAATTTTTCTTTTTTCATAACTAAAAACTGGCAGAGGCTGAAAGAAAGTTGCATAAGTTCTCTAGAAATGGATTAACTTCAATTCTTAGAAAACTTAATTTACCTATCTGAGGAATATTTGATATGTCAGTTATAGACATGGTAAAACAAACCAGAATTATTTTATCTGTATAGAAAGCATGTAGACCATTAAAATAAAATATTCTTTTGTACCTACCAATATGGACCAACCTTTTATTTTTTTACCTTTGCTTTTTAAAAATTTGTTCTTTTTAGTTACATGTGACAAGAGAATGTATTTTGACACATTATACATACATGGGGTATAAATTCCCATTCTTGTGGTTGTACGTGAAGTGGAGTTTCACTAGTTGCATATTCATATATGAACATAAGGAGAA
Source organism: Geosciurus inauris (assembly GCA_004024805.1). Taxonomy (NCBI): domain Eukaryota; kingdom Metazoa; phylum Chordata; class Mammalia; order Rodentia; family Sciuridae; genus Geosciurus; species Geosciurus inauris. The sequence goes on along the minus strand of PVHX01014043.1, from coordinate 10,986 downwards.
ATGTCCGATTCATTCTACTGTCTTTCCCATTCCCATCCCCCGCTTACCTTCATTCCCCTTTGTCTAATCCAATGAACTTCTATTCTTCCCTCCCTCACCCCCTTATTGTGTGTTAGTATCCACATATCAGAGAGAACATTTGTCCTTTGGTTTTTTGGGGGGATTAGCTTATTTTACTTAGCATGATAGTCTCCAGTTCCATCCATTTACTAGCAAGTGCCATAAATTCATTTTTCTTTATAGCTGAGTAATATTCCATTGTGTATATGTACCACATTTTCTTTATCCATTTACCTGTTGAAGGGCACCTATGTTGGGTCCATAGCTTAGCTAATGTGAATTGAGGTGGCTGTGTCACTAGAGGATGCTGATTTTAAGTCCTTTGGGTATATACTGAGGGGTGGGATAACTGGGTCAAATGGTGGTTCCATTCTAAGTTTTCTCAGGGATCTCCATACTGCTTTCCAGAGTGGTTGCAACAATTTGCAGTCCCACCAACAATGTATAGAGTGTACCTTTTCCCCCATATCCTTGCCAACATTTATTATTGCTTGTGTTCTTTTTTTTGTTCTAATTAGTTATACATGACAGTAGAATGCATTTCAACTCATTGTACACAAATGGAGCACAACTTTCATTTCTCTGGTTGTATATGATGCAGAGTCACACTATTTGTGCAGTCATGCATGTACATAGGGTGATAATGTCTGATTCATTCTATTATCCTTCCTACACCCACTCCCATACCCTCACTCGCCTCTGCCTAATCCAAAGTTCCTCCATTCTTCCCTTGTCTCCCCATCATTATGGATAAGCATCCACTTACCAGAGAAAGCATTTGGCCTTTGGTTTTTTTTTTGGGGGGGATTGGCTTATTTCACTTAGCATGATATTCTCCAGCTCCATCCATTTACCTGAAAATGCTATAATTTCATTCTTCCTGAAAGCTGGATAGTATTCTATTGTGTATAATACAACTTTTCTTTATCCATTCATCTATTGAAAGGCACCTAGGGTTGGTTCCACAGTTTAGCTTTTGTGAATTGAGCTGCTATAAACATTGATGTGGCTGCAACACCGTGGTATGCTGATTTTAAGTCCTTTGTGTATGAACTGAGGAGTGGGAAAGCTGGGTCAAATGGTGGTTCCATTCCAAGTTTTCTAAGGAATCTCCATACTGCTTTCTAGATTGGTTGCAACAATTTGCAGTCCCACCAGCAATATATGAGTGTGCCTTTTCCTCCACATCCTCGCCAACACTTATTGTTGCTTGTATTCTTTTTTGTTTTTGGTACTGGGGATTGAACTCAGGGATACTCAACCACTGAGCCACATCCCCAGCCCTATTTTGTGTTTTATGTAGAGACAGGGTCTCACTGAGTTGCTTAGCACCTCGCCATTGCTGAGGCTGGCTTTGAACTCACAATTCTCCTATCTCAGCCTCCCAAAGTGCTGGGATTACAGGCGTGCACCACCACACCTGGCTTGTTGCTTGTATTCTTGATAATTGCCATTCTGACTGGAGTGGGATGAACTCTTAGAGTAGTTTTGCTTTGCATTTCTCTAATTGCTAGAGATGTTGAACATTTTTTAATATATTTGTTGATAGATTATGTATATTCTGTGAAGTGTTTGCTCAGTTCCTTAGCTCATTTATTGATTAGATTATTATTATTTTTTGGTGTTTTCTGAGTTCTTTATATATCCTGGAGATTAGTGCTCTATCTGATGTATGTGTGGTTAAAATTTTCTCCCAAAATGTAGGCTCTGTCTTCATGTTCTTGTTTCTTTTGTTGTGAAGCTTTTTAGTTTGATACCATCCCATTTATTGATTCTTGATTTTACTTTTTGCACTTCAGGAGTCTTGTTGAGAATTTTGGTTGCTTAGTCAACATGATGGAGGTTTGGGCCTATTTTTTCTCCTATTAGGCGCAGGATCTCTAGTCTAATGCCTAGGTCCTCGATCCACTTTAAGTTGAGTTTTGTGCATGGTGAGAGATAGGGGTTAAATGTCATTTTTCTACATATGGATTTCCAGTTTTACCAGCACCATTTGTTGAAGAGGCTATCTTTTCTCCAATATACGTTTATGACACTTTTGTCTAGTATGAGATAACTATATTTATGTGGGTTTGTCTCTGTGTCTTCTATTCTGTACCATTAGTCTACATGTCTGTTTTGGTGCCAATACCATGCCATTTTTTTTAAAAAATATTTTTTAGTTGTTGATGGACACAATGTCTTTATTTTATTGCTTTGTATGTGGTGCTGAGGATCGAACCCAGAGCCTCACGCATGCGAGGCAAGCGCTCTACCGCTGAGCTACAATCCCAGCCCCACCATGCCATTTTGTTACTTATGTCTCTGTAGTATAATTTAAGTTCTGGTATTGTGATGCCTTCTGCTTCACTTTTCTCTCTGAGAATTGCTTTGGCTATTCTGGGCCTCTTATTTTTACTAATGAATTTCATGACTGCTTTTACTATTTCTATAAAAAATGTCATTGGGATTTTAATAGAAATTGCATTAAATCTGTATAACATTTTTTTTTTTTTTTTTTTTGGCACTGAGGATTGAACTCAGAGGTACTTGACCACTGAGCCACCTCCTCAGCCCTATTTTGTGTTTTATTTAGAGACAGGGTCTCACTGAGTTGCTTGGTGCCTCGCTGTTGCTGAGGCTGGCTTTGAACTCTGATTCTCCTGTCTCAGCCTCCCAAAGTGCTGGGATTACAGGCGTGTGCCACTGCACCTGGCTTGTATAACACTTTTGGTAGTATGGCCATTTGACAATGTTAATTCTGCCTATCCAAGAGTATGAGAGATCTTTCCATCTTTTCAGGTCTTCTTCAATTTCTTTCTTTAGTGTTCTGTAGTTTTCATTGTAGACGTCTTCCACCTCTTTTGTGAGATTGATTCCCAAATATTATATTATTTTTTGAGGCTATTGTGAATGGGATAGTTTTCCTAATTTCTCTTTCAGTTGATTCATCACTGATGTATAGGGATGCAATTGATTTATGGGTGTTAATGTTATATCCTGATACTTTGCTGAATTTATTTATGAGTTCTAGAGGTTTTCTGGGACTTCTAAATATAGAATCCTAGCCCGGCTCGGTGGCTTTTTTTTTTTTTTTTAAATATTTGTTTAGTTGTAGATGGACACCATGTCTTTATTTTATTGCTTTGTATGTGGTGCTGAGGATTGAGGATCGAACCCAGGGCCTCACGCCTGCGAGGCAAGTGCTCTACCACTGAGCCACAATCCCAGCCCCTGGTCTGAAGTTTTCTTTCCTTGATGTGTCTTTGTCTGGTTTTGGTATCACAGTAATACTAGAATGAGTTTGGAAAGGTTCCCTCCTTTTCTATTTCATGGAATAATTTGAGGGCTTTGATATTAGTTCTACTTTGAAAGTCTGGTAGAACTCAGATGAGAATCTGTGTGGTCCTGGCCTTTTTTTTCTTAGTAAGTTTTGGACAGCATCTTCAATTTCATTGCTTGAAGTTGATGTGTTTAAATTTTCTATGTCCTCCTTATTCAATTTGGGTAGGTCATATTACTAGAAATTTGTTGATGTCTTTACAATTTTCTATTAGAACATAATTTTTCAAAATAGTTTTTGATTATTGTCTGTATTTTAGTAGGGTCCATTGTGATATTTTCTTTTTCATCACAGATTTCAGTAATTTGAGTTTTCTCTTCATTAGTTTGCCTAAGGGTTTATTAATTTTATTTATATAAAGAAACACCTTTTTGTTTCAATTTCATTTATTTTAGCTCCAATTTTAATTATTTCCTGTCTTCCACTGCTTTTGGTTTTGTTTTGTTCTTTTTCTAGGGCTTTGAGATGTACTGTTAGGTTATTTATTTGGTAACTTTCTTTCCTTTTAATAAATGAACTCAATGCAACAAACTTTCCTTTTAGAACTGCCTTCATAGTGTCCCAGAGATTTTGATATGTTGCATTGCTATTCTCATTTCTAATACATCTAAGTATTTTTTTTATTTCATCCCTGATTTCTTCTGTTATCCATTGGTCATTCAGTAACATTTTTTAGTGTCCAGGTTTTAGAGTAACTTCTATGTTTTATTTCATCATTGATTTCTGCATTCCATTATGATATGATAGAATGCAAGGTGTTATCTCTATTTTTTTTTTTTTGTATTTGCTAAGAGTTGCTTTGTGTTCTAAGATGTGGTCTATTTTAGAGAAGGATCTGTACAGTACTGGGAAGAAAGTACACTATCAGTCATTGATGGATGACATATTCTATATAAGTCTTTAAAGTCTAAATTATTAATTGTATTTTTTAGTTATTTAGCTTCTTTATTTAGTTTTTGTTTAGAGGACTGTCCAGTGGTGAGAGAGGTGGGTTAAAGTCACCCAGCGTTATTGTGTTATCATCTATTTGATTCTTGAAATTGAGAATGGCTTGTCTGATGTACATAGATGCTCCATTGTTTGGGGCATAAATATTTATGATTGTTATGTCTTGTTGATGTATAATTCCCTTAAGCAATATGAAATGTCCTAGCTAGGCAAAGTGGCACATGCCTGTAATCCCAGCAATTTGGAAGGCTGAGACAGGAGAATCACGAGTTCAAAGCCAGCCTTAGCAATTGTGAGGTGCTAAGCAACTCAGTGAGACCCTGTCTCTATATAAAACACAAAATCGTGCTGGGGATGTGGGCCAGGGGTTGAATACCCCTTAGTTCAATGCTTGGTACCAAAAAAATAATAATAATAAGGGAAATGTCCTTTTTTGTCCCTTCTGATTAACCTTGGATTGAAGTCCACTTTATCTGATATAAGGATAGAAACTCCTGCTTGTTTACAAGATCCATGTGAATGCTATGGATATCCCATCATTGTACCATCTGTGGATGTCTTTGCCTATGAGGTGATTTGTTTGGATGTCTTTGCCAATGAGGTGATTTGCTTGGAGATAGTATTGGGTCCTATTTTTTAATCTAATCTGCAGTCCATGTCTTTTGATTGATGAGTTTAGGCCATTTACATTCAATGTTATTGTTGAGAGATGATTTTTATTCTCTGTCAATTTTGATTTATGTCTGGTTTTTAATTTGAATTAGTTTCTCCTTTAACTGACTATTCTTCTAGTGTAGTTCCTCCCTTTGTTGGTTTTCACTTTTTTCATTTCTTCTTCATGAAATATTTGAGAATGTTGGGCTGGAATTGTAGCTCAGTGATAGAGTGCTTGCCTTGCATGCATGAGGCACTGGGTTCAATCCTCAGCACCACATAAAAATAAATAAAGATATTGTGTCCATATATAACTAAAAAAATTTTTAAAAAAGAAATATTTAAGAACGCTTTGTAGCACAGGCTTTCTAGTTGTGAATTCTTTTAACTTTTGTTCATTATGGAAGTTTTTTATTTCATCGTCAATTCTGAAGCTTAATTTGCTGGGTATAGTATTCTTGTCTGGCATCCATTTGGTATTCATTGAATATACACTGTAGGTTCCTTGTCTCTGGAGTCTTCATGGTCCCCCTGAACCAGGGATTTTAGGACTCTCCAGAGTTTCAAGGGGCTTAAGAGTACTGTCACTCTGTAAGATAAAGGTGAATGATATAATTCAAGATATGGATACCTGAGGCTTATTTTCATATCCCCATGTCCTGCCTATAATTTCTCCATAATTACAAACAGAAAAAAATGTATAAAGATCTGACTAATGCAAATAATGTCCCTCAAATACTAAAGTTTGACTAAAATGTTTAATGGAGATATTACAGCACAATTCATCTGATAGTATGTCTTACTGCATAATGACATGATTCAATACATGACAGTGTTAACCTATTAACAAGCATTGACCCATTTATTAACAAAGTGCATATAAAATGTGTCCCCAGCTCTATTTATTTATTCATATTCATTTTTAGACAGTCTTCTTAAGTTGTTTAGGGCCTTGCTTAGTTGCTGAGGCTGGCCTTGAATTGGGATCCTCCTGCCTCAGCCTCCCAAACTGCTGGGATTATAGGCCGCTGAGATTATAAGTATACACCACCACACCCAGCAGATTCTTTAGTCTTGAAGAGTACCTGGGATTCCTCACATCCAATATAAAGAGTATGATTGTAGCGTAAACCCTAGGTAGTATTGCTGGGTCTTAGAATATATGCCTTTGAAATTTATTTTTTTGATACCAGGGATTCAACCCAGGGGCCCTGAACCACTGAGCCACATCTTCAGCCTCTTTTATGTTTTATTTTGAGACAGGGTCTTGCTAAATTGCTAAGGTCCTCACCAAGTTGTTGAGGCTAGCCTTGAACTTGTCATCCTCTTGCCTCAGCCTCTGGAGTTGCTTGGATTACAGGTGTGCACCTCTCACTGGGGGGTGATTTCTTTCCTGATGCCTTGTGGATACTTCAAAGTAAATATGCCCCACCAAATTCATCATGTTTATCTTAAAAATTGCTCTGATTTCAATATTGCTTAGCTTTCCAAAGTTTGTACATACTGCTGAAGTAAAAACTTTGAAGCCATCCTGGATTCCTCCCTCTTCCTTAACACTACATTTAATTAATCATCAAGTTCTGTTGAATTTTATTCTTAAATAATTCCAGTGTCTGACTTTTCTCATAATCACCACTGCTATTCCATGGTCAATATCTTTCTTTAACCAGTATTAATGTGATAGTTTTTTACTATTTTTGTTAGCTGCTAAGTGCGAAAGGCACCTTTAGCAGAAAACTCCTACATTCATGAAACTTCAAAGTGTCCTTTTGTTTTCTTTCAGCCAAAACTTGAGAGAAACTTACAAAGAACAAGCCAAGGTCACCAGGCCACTCTGACACAATCTTTCAGACACTTAGAGTAAACTTGGCTCACTGTAAGTACTGAAATGAACATACTAAGAAGCATTTACAACCACCATTTTCTTTTTTATTTTGTGGTACTGGGAATTGAACACAGGGGGTACTCTACCACTGAGCTACAGCCCCAGTGGGTTCCTCATCCTCTTTTAAATTTAAGATAGGGTTGGGGATATAGCTCAGTTGGTAGAGTGCTTGCCTTGCTCGCACAAGGCCCTGGCTTTAATCCCCAGCACCAAAAAGAAAAAAGAAAATTGAGACAGGGTCTTGCTGAATTTCCCAGGCTGGCCTTGAATTTGCCATCCTCCTGCCTTCAGTCTCCCGAGTAGTTGGGATTACAGGCAAGTACTACAACAACTGGCCATATCTTTCCTTTTTAAACACGTACTCCATGACCTTGAGCTGAGCATGTCCAGAAATGTGTTTGTCATGGTTCCTTTTTAAAACAACCTTAAACCAAGCATGCCCAGAAATGTATACTTTAAATTGAGCATCCACAGATATGTGTCTGCCTCTTGTATGTACTTTTCTGAATGAACATGGATAATTTCCCTGAATAAAATCCCTATGCTTCTTTTCCTCAGGGAGAGTATAACTTTGCAATAACCCCTGTGCTCTATTTACTTGCTGTGAGTAATAAATCTTTCTCCATTCTTTTATATCCTGGTTTATATCCTGGTTATATTTTTGGCTTTGCACTCACCAAGATGTGAACACAGTGGACTGTTACAATCTTACCTTCCTTCAATCTATTCTGAATACTGTTGTCAGAAGGACTTTTTTTTTTGTACCAGGGATTGAACTCAGGCGTACTCGACTACTGAGCCATATCCCCAGCCCTATTTTGTGTTTTTATTTATTTATTTATTTATTCATTTATTCATTTTTTTAGAAATTTTTCCATATTTTTATTTGTGCATTATAGTTTTACATAATGGTGGGATTTGTTACATATTTGTACATGCACATAATATAATTTGGCCAATCTCATTCCCCAGTATTTCCCCTCTCTCTGCCTTCCTCCTCCTCCCTGGACCCATTTCTTTTTTCTTTTCTTTTAATATTTTTTTAGATATTGATGGATCTTTATTTTATTCATTTATTATTTATACGTGGTGCTGAGGATCGAACCCAGTGCCTTACGCATGCTAGGCAAGCGCTCTACCACTGCGCTACAGCCCCAGCCCCTGGACCCATTTCTTTACTGAGGTCCCTTTGATTTTCATGAAACTTGTCTTCCCCCACACCAGAAAAATCATGATATGGGCTGGGGTGGTGGCTCAGTGGCAGAGCGCTCACCTCGTATGCGTGAGGCACTGGGTTCGATCCTCAGCACCACATAATAAGAAGCAAATAAAGATACTGTGTCCATCTACAACTAAACATTTAAAAAAAAATCATGATATAATGAAAAAGAAGAACTGGAGATGTAACTCACTGGTACAGTTCTTTCCTGCCATGCACAAGGCCCTGGTTCCATCCCCAGCATTGTGTTTTTATTTAGAGACAAGGTCTCACTGACTTGCTTAGTGCCTCGGTGTTGCCAAGACTGGCTTTGAACTTGTGATTCTCCTGTCTCAGCCTCCCGAAGTGCTGGGATTACAGGTGTGTGCCACTGTGCCTGGCTAGAAGGACTTTTTTTTGAATAGGCAAGACTGGTTATCTTCCTCCTTAGCACAAAAGGCTTTCCCATTGCCAACAGAATGATGAAATCTAAAACTGCTGTTAGATCTCTTCATAATTTGACCTTGCTTATCTGTCCATTCTTCTTTTCTTATCCATTCCTTTTCCTTGACTTAATCTGTAATATTTAGACAGGTTTCATTTCTCAGTATATTATTGTAATATATGTGAAAACACACACACACACACACACACGTTGTTTCCTGCTCTCCTTCCTCATTTGCCCTTCAAGTAAGGTTCTATTACTTGTGAATTTACCTCACGAAGTATATATCATCATCCCTATCAAAGAGAGCAACTTGGATTCTTGATCAAAGATAACTTCCAGATTTGAGGTTTCTCAGGAAGGGGCTGTTATAGTTAAAAAAAATCATGCCCCCTTTCTCTAGTTTTTCCAAGATGCTTTGAAAACCTAGCAGGTAGTTGACTTTTTCTTTTAACTGTAGTTCATTTTCCTATCACTTCAGGTAGAATTGACCATACCTCCTTCATTCTCCTGATTGTTAAATTTAAGTCTTATCTTAGCACCAATCACGGTTAAGTCTGTATCCTAAGCATCTGGGACATTAGGCATGCCATTGAAAGGGAGGGAAAAATGACCTCCTCCTACCCTTCTATGTTGTTTGGCCTGCGAATTAAATCGACCTGGTTAACAGAACAACCAGACTGGCCTTGAACTCCTGGGTTCAAGAGATTCTCATGTTTCAGCTCCTCGCTGAGACTACAGGCTGTGCTACCATGCCTGGTGCAAAAGAACAATTTTAATTTCATATGGAGTCCCACCAAATGAGACTCAAGGGCCAGATGAGTGAAGCTTATGTAACATCCTGACCTACAGAAAGGAACTGGGACTTGGGAGTTTTGGGGGCTAGTGGAGACAAGGAAAGATGAGGGGAGAAAGCGAGAGGTGCATAAAAGTTGTCTTGTTTTGAAGATACTATCTTGGGTGATAAAAGTTGTCTAGGAATAGCTGATACAGATAACTTTATTAATGAAGGTTTCCTTTATAAATGTAGATTTTTCTTTACAAAAGTGTTGTTTTATACTTTATTTTAGGCAGTGGAAGGGAGCTGAGGAGCTTTTCTTGTGTTCGTTGGTTCTCAAGGTTTTTAGCTCAAAGTAATCAATATGCCAGAGGGGAATATTTTAACAAGGCAAAATCTGGTCTCTTAAAGTCATGTTTTGGTGTGGTATATCCTGAGTTCCAACACCATAATGAATCAATGTTCACCCTGATTAAAGGGCTTTTCTTAACCATTCCAGGATAATTTGCCAATTATGAATAGACGGCAAAAAACCTTCACAAAAATTTTAAGGCAAAATGATTGCTTTAAAAACGCTGCATCTTCCAGACACTTTAATTGTCTTAAACAGATGGCTAAAGCTTGGCTACGGGAAACGCATATGCTAGGAGAAAACCCAGTAGAATGCTAAGAAAAGGATGATGGGCTGCTGGGGCTCAGAAATTACATGCTCCCCTCAGACCAAGGCAAGAACCATGAAACCGCTGAACGTTCAGGTTTTGAAATACAATTTTTGCATCGCAGAGAAAAAAAGATTAACCTATCAGGAAGAACCAAACACTTCCAATTACCAATCAAGAGCGGGAAAGAAGCCAAAGCCCGAGGATACCCACGCACCAGAGAGGACGTCATTCTTCAGTCTCCACCAATGAGTGGCTGGTTGGGGGCGGGGCAATAGGCAGACCAACTGCTGTGGAAAATAAACAATCCTCAGTACACTCTCCTAACCGTAGTGCCTGGTTCTCAAGCCACTGGGACCAAACTCCTGGGCAAGGCGGTTAGATACTTTCCACTGTCCTCCTCGCCTAGGGACGGTTAGAACAGGAATAGCTCTTTGTAGTACAGCCAGAGTGTTCTTTCTATCCGCTCCCACCGGCTCGCAAAAAGCCCACTGTAACTTTTTGCTTTTTACCTTTACAGCAACTGGGATTCGAGCTATACCTGGGGTGGAGGCGGCACCAATGCGCAGGCGTGCATGCCTTGTGGGGGCGAGGCTTGTGGCGGCCCAAAGAAACCTGGGAGCTGTATTCCTCCAGCCCGAGAAAATTCCACCGCTCCTGCGGCCTCTGGGACTACATTTCCCAGGAGCCTCCGCGACCTTGGCGGGGGGGGGCGGGCTGGTTCGTTAATGAGTTCGAGGAAGCCGCGGCGCGGCCCACCAGGTTCCAAAACAAGGAAATGAAGGGGGGAGGCGGGACTGGGGGTGCCTGCGGGAGCCGCCGCCGCCACCGCCGCCGAGGAGGAGGTGGAGGAGGAGGTGGTGGCGGAGGAGGAGGAGGAGGCGGCGGCGGCTGCCGCGGCCGCCGAGGAGTCCCTTACTAAACGCGGACAGCGGAGCAACGGGCGGCGCGCGCGCGCGCGCCCGAGAGGTGGCTGTTGGAGAAGTGGAGCGGCGGTCGCGGGGGGAGGAGGAGGAGGAGGGACTGAGCGGCGGCGG
>PVHX01014042.1:0-42549 GCA_004024805.1 Geosciurus inauris | reverse complement strand
TATATTTTATTTAGAGACAGGGTCTTGCTAAGTTGCTTAGGGCCTCACCGAGTTGCTGAAGTTAGCTTTGAACTCACGATCCTCCTGCCTTAGTCTCCCTAGCTGCTGGGATTACAGGTGTGTGCCTGACCCATGACCCCATTTCTATGAACTGTCCAGGATGGGCAGATCCACAGAGATGAACAGGTCAGTGGTTGCCATGGGTAGAGCAGGGTAGTAACAGCTCAGTCGTCCAGGTGATGAACATGTTCTCAAATTGGTTATGGTGATAAGTGCACAGCTCTGTGACTGTGAAGAGGCCATAGAACTGTCCCTTTTAAGTGGGTGAACTGTATGGTATGTGGATTTTAACAACAGAGCTATTAAAATTATGCTAAATTTTAAAAAATTGAATAATACTATTCAAACCCCAGTAATTGATCTCTTTGTTTTTCCCAACAATTAGAAAAATAATAAATTTGACCAGCACCTTACAATTTTCCTGGCATTTGGTTTTTGTCTCATAGGATAGTCATCAATTGTAACTCAAAGAAAGAAAGCAGCTCTCTGTTGTTGGACACGCATGGACTGTGGTCCAGGTGGATGGACACTGGGTTCAAACCCAGCTACTAGCTGGCTGTGTGGTGTTGGACAAGTAACCTCCATCTCCAAACTTCATTTTTCTCATTTGTAAAACTGTTGGCAACAACACTAACCATGTGGGGTGTTAGTGGATAGAACTGGGAGCAGGCAGGTGTGCATCTGCTATGGAATTAGCACTAAGTAAAAAGTATTGTTAGGTTCTCCAGTTCACAGGTGAAGAAGTGGGGCCGGGGACAAAGGAATCACCTGGCCTGAGTGAGTGGAGCTGGTCAGTGGAAGCACCTGACTCCCGGACATGGGTCCTCCTGTTCCTGCCCATTCTGGCTCACTTACCAAATGACTCGTGTTCTAGCCACTGAAACCAAACTCTTGAATAGGATAGGTGCTCAAAAAAAAAAAAAAAAAAAAAAACCTCTCCATGAACTTAGTGTATCACAAAAGAAAAGCCTGAGACTCAGAAGAGTCAAATACAACCCTTAGAAAGCACCCAATTTCTAGTTCAATGCCTGTGGCGTCAACCCTAGAGGCCGCGTGCTCTCCAGGTACTGTGCACACATCTGTACAATGCTGCAGGCTGAATGCTGGGGGTTCTGTCCAAAATCCCTGTGTTGCGATCACATGATGATCATGATCACATGATCAAGATGAGGGTGTTAGGAGTAGGGGCTGGAGGAAGGGATGAGACCAAGGCTCTGCCATCATGAATAGGATTAATGTCCTTATAGAAGAGGCTCCAGAGAGCTGCCTTGTCCCTACCTCCATGGGAGGACATGGCAAGAAGACACCGTCTATGCAACGGGAAGCAGACCCTCACCATACGCCAAATCTGCCTGGACCTTGGTCTTGGGCTTCCAACCTCCAGGGCGGTGAGAAAAAATCTTCTCATGGTTAAGTCAAATGCATGGTGGTGTTGTTATGGCAGCCCAGACTGACCACATCACTGACTGGTCACTAAGACCTGCCCTACCGTGGAGATGCCTGTGAGGCAAGCTATTGAGCTGAATTCTCCTGGGTCAGACGTGATAAAGTGAGATACTGTTAGCAACAGCCACATAGGAATGGCAGAGTGCCCAGCAGTGCCAGAGAAGCACCACAGGTGTCCCAGGTGTCCCCTGACATTCTCTTCCTGGGTATCCAAGAGGTCGGCATAGCCGGCACATCTATTCAAGCAGAGACACGCAGGTGTTTCCTTGTGTGCAGCTTAGTCCCCCAACACAACCCCAAATCCTGGCAATTAAAAACACGGCTTGAAGTCACAATGGAGACTGCGGGGCTATGGCTGGCCATGTGGCTGCAGAGGGTGGAGGCTTTGCAGACTTTTCTTTGAAGAAACAGGTGCAAACATTTCATTCACATCCAATTTATCCTGGAATCTTTGAAGACAAATCCGTGCAACTTCATGGGGGAATGCATGGCCACGTTCCTTTTGGCACAGTGACATTGCAGATAAAGTCATCTTGTCATCCCTCTAATGCTGAAGGCCTTCCCAGATCCCGCCTTCTCCCTGCTCAACAGCAGGTGGGCCGTGGTGGTCCCAGTGGTGTTATCCAGTCCTGCCAGCCAGTTATTTAATTTTCTGACCCGAGCAGGCAATACATGGAAAAGACGAGCCCAACCCGCTTTGCTCAACTCTCTGTCCAGAAATTTTATCGTGCAGGGTGTGGGGAAAGGCAGAGTCGAAGGAAGCTGCATGTTCGCTGACTCCCTTATGAAACCCATGGATCAACCAGCTACCAGCACTTTTGTGTGTGTGTGGTTAAAAATATACAGCAGAAAAAAACGCCATTCTGACTATTTTTAAATGGACAATCCAGTGGCACTGAGTTCATTCACATTGTGTTTCAATGGTCACCCCGTCTCCAGTCTTTCCACCCTCCCAAGCTGAACCCTGTCCCGAAAGTGCCCCATTCGCCTCTTCCCAGCACTGGCACCCCTGTCCTGCTGTCTATGGAACTGAGGACTGGGGACTCCTGTCAGTGGGAGGGGGCAGTGTTGGTACTGTGGTGTCTAGCTTATTTCCCTTACCACGATGTGTCCCAAGTTCTTCCATGCTATAGGATGTATCGGAGTGTTTTCCCTTTGAGAGCTGACCTGTATTCTACCTGATTTTACCAGCATGTTTTGGCCAGTCCTATTTGTCTGGTTCTGTTTAGGCACTTTGGTGTATGAGCGAGGACACTAATGAGATGGACAGTCGTAGTGTTTTTGTTCGATGTGTGGAATGATGAGACCTCTGTTCTCCTGGGTGGTGGTGGGCATTGGTTAGTGGGGACAGATGCTGCTGAGGCTTGGGGGGGTGACTTGATACATTCCAAGTTTGCTGTGTGCCTTTTGATTCTCTCTTGTTAATTGCTCTTTTTTATGCTTCCGTGCTTGGGCAGATGGAGAAAATTGTGTGCTTGCTGTGATGCGTCCGTTTCTCCTGTTTCTAAGCACTTTTGTTATTTGCTTACCTATTTGGGCCACACTGTGGCTGCCTTGACTTCATCATTGACTCCTTATTACTTGCTAAAATTTTTTTTTCTCATTACTTCATCAAGTGTCTTTTGGAAGGAAGCAAAGTACAAAAAAAAAAAAAGTCCCCCTTGTCTGTCATTCGTCTGTCAATTTGAGGCGTCTCGTTGGAGGTGATGACACATCTCGCCCAAACCTTCCTCCCAGTCCTGCCCTCCTGTCATCTCCGTCGCTCCTCTTCCTCTTCCTCCCCCTGTCCACTTGGTGGCTCTAGAGCAGACAGCTCCAGGTCCCCTGTGGGAGCCTCATCCTCTGGTCAGCCAAGTGACCCCTAGAACATGTCTTGAATTCTTTAGGTTTTTCTTAATCCGCTGTTGCTTGTTATTCTTTGGATTTGGTGCTATTTTGTGTAACTTAGATTAGTGGAGACTTCAACTCTGATATGTGGGGGTTGTGATGTTTATTGATATTGAGATGGCTTATTAATTATGATTTATAATGAAAAAAAATCTTTCATAGGCCTCATCTCCCACAGGATGGTATCCCAGTGAGAGTGTGGCATAGGAGACTTGTTCTTCCTCACGGGAAGTTCCAGAGGGACTCCTCAGATGCCAGGGTTCCTGTGCCCACCAGCCCTGCCCTCTCTGCTGGGCCGGCTGGGCTCCCGAGGCCTGCACAGTTGTACCAACACCCGGTGCATAGCTTCACGTGGCCTCTGAGGCTCTGCTGCCTCTTTGCTTAGTGTTTGCCTCTCCCTCTCACTTGGAGCAATCTCAGAGCAGGGACAGATGCACAAGGGGTGAGTCACAATCTTGCAGCTGGCAGTACAAGGGAAGGTGGCCCTGGAGAGCCAGTTGCAGAGGAAGGTGCAGGGGAATAATTCAGGGGAGGATGAGGGGGTTCAGTTCCAGGAGTTTTCAGTGATAACATGAAAAATGGGGAAGGTCTAATGATGGGGAAGCATCTGGCAGATGTCATCTCAGGTGGTGGGCACACCAGCATTAGCCCGACGGTGAGAAAGTAGATGGTAAAGCCAGTGCCGTCCCCTGAGGTGGGGCCTCAGGCGGAGGAGCAAACGGGGAATTGAGGGTCTTGGATTCCCAATCCCGAGGTTGTTTGTCCTGGGCAATGTGGAGCCGTGGAGGCTATGGAGAGGGGCTGGGCATGTGTTTCCAGAGGCTAGTCATCATGGTGTCCGGGAGCTCCTGGGTGGCCGGGCTGAAGGCAGAGAGACCCATGCAGAGGCTCCTGGATAGCAGGGACGAGATGATGAAAGTGGAGGAAGAGGGAGGCAGGGGACCCACGGGTACCTCCTTGAGTGGGCGCACTCTTCGTGTGTGTGAGCAGGAGGAAGAGAGTGGCTGAAGTCATTCTCCACCAACAGAGCAGTTGCCAGAAAGAGTCCTTCTCACAGGCCCAGTGTTTATTGCTCTCTGTCACAGTCTATTTTCTGTTACATAATGCATCAGGCTGACCCTGGCCCACAGACCTGGGGCCTGCAATGGGGCAGCTGGGCTGAGCCCCTGGGTTCTGAGAAAGGCAGGCCCAGCTTAGCCCACCCTCGGGCTGCAGAGGAAGGGAGATTGAGGCCTGTCAGAAGCTGCACACCCCAGGGTTTGTCTTGGAACAATCAATTCCCCGTGTATGTGGCTTACTTATCTGCAAGCTGAAGTCAATGGCGTCTAAAGGAAACAGTGCAAGACTCTGGTGAAATACTGGACATTAAAGGGAGGTTGCTTGAGGTTGACCAAAAGGCGCAGGAAATGGTCTCACTCTGTCCCAAGCTGGACCAAGTCCTCCATGACTGATGTGGTGACAGTCCCTCTTGCCCTGTTTGGGGTTTGAGGGCTGGAAAAGGGATGGGGCAAAAGGAACTGCCCCCAGAGCTATGGAGCAAGTGAAAAGAGGCCTGAGTGAGGTTGGAGTCATGTCCAAGTCCCACCTGGAGCATGGGAAGGTCCTGGAACCACCTGGGCTCTGGACCAGCCACGGCAGAGCACTCTGAGTGTGTGTACCAGTGTGCTAGGTCGCTGGCGGTTCCAGATCTGCCTGAGGGTGGGAACCAAGGATGAGTTCAGCCCCGAGGGATAGAAGAGTCAGCTTCTCCTGCCCAGAGGTATTGAGTGGAGTAGGCATACGGGACAGGCCAGGGCCAAGAGCGGAGTCCAGAACTTTCCATCCATGGCCAGAGATGCCAGGAGGGACTGTGAGGTGCAGACTCCCTAAGGGTCAGAAAGATAGGTTCCTCCACTGTTGATCTGGCAGAGCCCCAAGCTTTTCAAATCCATCCACAAATTGCTTATAGCCAGCAAAAATGTCGCATGCCACAATCCTATCCTGTTGTAGGTTCTGTGCACTGCACAACAAAGAGGAAGTCCCTGCCTCCTGGAACAGCCAGCCACCTGACAACCGAAGAAACCAGCCTGCGTTTGCAAAGTGACACTTATAAATTCTTCCTAACATGCTGTTTGTGGAGTCTCTCCACAGCCTGGGGAGAATCTCCATCTTGCCAGTGAAGGTAACAGGGGTCAGGAGGCTGTTAACTCAAGTTCAAAGAGCCAATGAGTGACAGAGCTGACGATGTCATCAAAACCCTGGCTTTCTGTCTGCCTTCTCCAGGAGCTGTGATAGTCAACTAAAATCAAGTAAGGCACTTTGTAAACGAAATGCTGAACAAGCTGAGTTCCTATCGTGGACAGGAAAGGAATGGGCAGGGACGGGCCCTGAGGGTGAGCGGCACCAGCCTCGGAGGTGTGTCCGGCCTCGGGCTTGGTGGGCAGTGGCCCTGGCCTCTCAGCACGGTCCTGTTGTCTCCCTCTGGTCTTTTGGCTGAGTGAACCGTGTTTGTTTTGGAAGCTGGAGAACCAAACTTGCCCCAGTGTGGGGAAGCTCACCTTGGGACGCAGGCGGAGCTCTGGGCCTCCGCACACAGGAATTCGCCCCCTCACCTCTTGTGTACCATCCATAACCCTGAAAGACTGGTCTGTCATCTTATCTGGCAACTGGGATTTTAGCAGTCCCTTCATTAAGCCTGGAGAACAAAGGAGGCTGGGCGAGGGTCTCTGAGTGTCCAAACAACTTGTCACCCCGAGTGTGAGGCTGCGGCCGCCCTGGGGGGGAGATAGCCACAGGGGAAGGTCGCTGGAGTCTTCTTTCCACCTCGCCCCCAGGGAGGGGGGTCCCCTGACCACCCTGGTGCTCCAGCTGGCCTGGAGCCTTTCTCAAGTCCCTGACGGAGGAACGCCTGACAGAGACCGAGGAAGAGCCGGGTGTGATGGGGGGCAGCTCCCCGGACAAACCAAGTGTGTGATCGTGCTAGGCAGGGCCACAGCGGCCTGGGGGAAGTGGAAACAGCGGAGCCCACGGGTGAATGATTTGAGTTGCCCGCTCTGTGCTGGGCGTTCTGAGACGGCCACTCCCTCCCGGACGGGAGCCCTCTCTATGTCATCAGAGCTGGGGGGCAACCGGGGAGCTGCTCGGAGGCCACCAGGGATGGGGAGCTCTCTTTCCTCTGGTGAAGCTGGGGTCTCTCCAGGGCTGAGCTGCCTTTGCTGCAGGGGGTTGGCCCAGGGCTTCGGGCCCAAGTTCCTGCAGGCAGTTAGAGAGAAACTTTCTAATGGGTGCCTTGTCCCCCTCCCAGCACCACCCTGACGGTGACCATCACTGTAATGCAGCAGCTTGTCAACAGTCCTCCTACTCCTCCAGGGCACTGTCGCGCCCAAGGGCACGTGGCTCATCCTAACTGCCCGGGAACCGGGCACCAATCAGCCTCGCTGCCTAGGGTGAGCACATGAAGAGCCAGAGAGATGAGGTCACAGGCAAGAAGAGGAAGTAGGGGCACCAGACCCCTCGCCCCTCGCACTCCTGGGACGGTCAGCTCCAATGTGACGCCCCCAGGTCTGGACATTCCTTTCCTTTACGCCCAGGGCTGAAGGATGGCCTCTGTCCTGAAGGTTGTGGGGGCCTGTTCCCCCCACCAAAGAGGGACGTACTGTTACAAGATTCCAGTCCATTCCTCAGAAATGGACTGGATGTGCGAGCTGGAGGAGGTTGCTCTGAGGAGCAGCCAAGTGCCACTCCTGGAGCTGGGCACACATGGCTGATGACAGTCTTGGTAGACATGAGAGAGGACATTTGTGGGCCAGCTGGGTGGCAGGAGCGTGAGAGGTTAAGGCCCCGTGGGTCGTGGCTGCAGGAAGACTCCTTTGCCTCTCAGGGCCTGTCCCAGGTGCAGAGCTGGGGCCCATGCAGGAGGGCTCATCTGGGCACAGTGATGGGTGTCCCAGCAAGCCGCTGCTGATCTTCTCCCCAGTGCTGATTTTCTCTCCTGGCACCTCTCATCCTCCACTCCATGTCGAGGAGCATGCCCGCCACCAACCCCAGCCTGCTGGGCAGTCACCGCGGCTCAGAACACCCCTCCACTGGCCTGTCCTGACCCTGCGGAGGGTGTGGGCTTGTTTCCGTGGGCCTTTCCGGGTTGGGACCTGGCTCCTGCTCAGGTTGGGATGGGGACAGCAGGTGGAAAGCACCCATCTGTGTGTCCCAGCAGTTTCATCACTTGCTTTTAGCTTTCGTAACAGGGAGTGCACACACACGACAGTCCTGCAGTACACAACATGCCCAGTGCACACAGTGCACACAACACAATGGAAATGTAACACACACACACACGCACACGCAGCTTATAACCATGTCCCACTTGAAGTTCCAACATCTTCAGCCTTTTCTCCTGGACAGGCGATGGGCGTGGTGGTGGGAGCTAGTGCTCAGTCAGGTCCCCTGGGGTCCAATGACTGCGGCTGACTCACTGTGTGGCCTTGGTCAAGTCTCCTGACTTCTCTGGGCTCCGTCTGCATTTGGAAGGGATGATTCTGTGATCTAGAAGGTTTCCGGCAGGAGAATGTCTGGAGTTCTAAGTAAAGCTGGGGAGAGAGCAGAGGGCCCTGCGGCACCCTGCACTTCTGGCCATCAGGAAAGAGAAGCCTTCGGGGCCTCGCAGGAGGACAAATGCATGTCCACGGTGCCACATGGCAGTGGCCTGGCCATCAGGGAGCAGACGCCGCTGAAGAAAGAGGCACTTGAGAGGGAGAACTTGACTCCCTGCCCTGCTCAAGAGGTGACCATGGGACAGCAAAAACCTGGGTCAGCCACTGAGTCCTTGTCTTTCTCTGTCCCAGCCAGTGACTACTACTGTCCCAAGACTGACACTGCCCTGGGATCACCAGTCACCCACAACAGATGGCCCATTGGCTGTTCCTGAACCAGCAGGCCTGGCCCCACCTCTCCCTAACAGTGTCCAGCCCTGGCAGCTTCCTGCAGGGCTGCGGACCTTCCGGCAAGAACAGGACCTCCCCTCAGGTGCCACGAGCCTGAGGGCACAGAAAGGAGTGGCCAGTCCAGGGCGAGAGTCATGTGAAGGAGAAGGAGCTGCCAGCGTCCCCTCCCCTGGACACAAGGGCTTGGCGTGGAACTGCTGCCACACCAGGAGCTGTGCCCCCACCTGGGAAAGGCACGGGAGCTGGCGGGAACAGGTGTGAGCACCCGAGGCTGCAGGTCATCTCTCCCCGTAAGAAGGCATTGACCTGACCCTCCTGTCTTCTGCTCAGTCACTCTTAGGGGCTCCTCAGACTCTGAGGAAGTGAACTTTCAAACTCCAGGCATTTGCCACCCCACAAGGCAGAGAACACACACGCACGTGCACGTGCACACACCCACACAGACATGCTGCCGCAGTGAGAGGCAGCCTGGCACAGGAGCCATTCCTTAGAAGTGGACACCTGCCTGGAGACGGCAGCACCCTAGGGCCACAGAGCACGGACAGGGGAAGTGGGTGGGGGTTTGACAATGACAGGGCTATCTGGCTCCAGGGGCCTTCCCATGTGCAGAGTCCGCTAGGTGCACTGACTTGCTTACATCTCTGCCTCAGGATTCCTGCAGAACATGCTAAGCACAGAAATAGCAAGTAACTTTCTTCAGATCACATACAGTTACGTGACAGAGGTCTGACTGCCTAGATCTGCTGTGTGACATTGGGCAAGTTACTCAGTCTTGCTGAGCCGGCAAGTTTCCTTATGTGAGTTGCACATACTAGTCACACCTGCTCACTGGGGGATGACAGAAGACCAAATACACAGTGTCTAGGACACAGTAGGTACCTGTGCACTTGAGGAACAGTTGAGCAAGCGAGCCCCACAAGATGCCACCTCCTCCCCGAGGCATCTGTCCCCGAAGTTATGCACTCAGCCACACTATGTTCTGTGTAGAGAGCACGGAGAAATCTCTGCATCCCTACCGTACTGCAGCTATTTTGTTTAACAAAGAGAATTTCCTGTGGACCACACACAGTCCTGAGTGTTTTAATAAATAATAACTTTTTTTTTTTTTGGTACCAGGGATTGAACTTAGGGGCACTCGACCACTGAGCCACATCCTCAGCCCTATTTTGTGTTTTATGTAGAGACAGGGTCTCACGGAGTTGTTCAGCACCTTGCCATTGCTGAGGCTGGCTTTGAACTCGTGATTCTCCTGTCTCAGCCTCCGTAAGTGCTGGGATTACAGGCGTGCGCCACTGCGCTCGGCTACAATAATAACTTTTTAGTCCACCATTGTCCCAATTCTACAGGCAATGAAACAGGAGCACAGGGAAGTTAAGTCACTTGCCCAAGGCCACACTGCTACTCAGTGGTGGAGTCAAGATTCAAATCCAGATATTTTGCCTTCAAATATGCCTTTTGCCTTTTGGCTCCACCCTCCCCCGCTACACATTGATGCCACCATCGATGGCCTCGCCGTGGGTTCATTTGCCTCCACTGGAGGATGGGCCCCTGGAGGGCAGGGCCTTAGATGACTTACGTCTGATTGGCACAGCCGTTCTGCACAGCCTGGCCCGGAGTCAGTGCTTGCATTTTATCAAGAAATGGAGCAATGAGCACCGTCAGTGGAAACTCGGACCCTTTCTGGGTTTTCAAGTTCCATAGTCAATCAACAAAGTCAGACATTTCTTATGCTGCTTTTGGGGAAAGTCTTGCTGGCTGCCCTGTTCCTCCCAAATGCAGTGGTTTGAGTTGAGGCCCTGGAATTCCTTTTCTCTGACTGAGTCTGTCATGTTACTTCTCCTGGTGGGGGAGGAGAGCAGCTCTGTTGGGGAAGGTCCACAGAGGAAGTGGTGTTTGTGCAGAGACCTGGAGAAGGAGCAGGCCCGACAAGGAAGCGCCTATCTCCTTTCTTTTCACGTGGAGATAACACTGTCTAAGATCCTGGGGGCCATGCCCTAGACATCTTTTTATCTTTTTTTTTCTATTGTCTGTGTAGACACAGACGAGTCATTCAATCCAATCTCCACCCATCCATCCATCATCCATCATCCATCCATCCATCACCCACCCATCGCCCATCCATCTGTCCTCCAGCCAGCCTCCACACATCCACCCCTCCTCCTCCTCCCCATCCATCCATAGAGCACTTGCAGAACACATGTGTAACACTCTGGTGTCCCAGATGCACGCTGAGCCCTGTAGAGGGAGACACCAGAGTCAAACTGTCATTCTCCATAAGCATATTCTAAAAGTCAAGGTACCCCATGGCCAATTTGGAGGGCAGTGCATCCCTGGTCTTTGTAGTAGGTGACCCAAGAAGGCCCATGTGTGACCCTACAAGGGCTCGGCTGTCATTTGGAATGGAAGCAGAATTCCAGGTCTGGTTCCCAAGTGGACAGAGCTCATGTGGGGATCCAAGTGTGGGGAAATCTAAAATCCCAACACCTCGCGCCCTCAGTCACTTGAAGAACCACCCGCTCTTCGACTGAGGCTAGCTGGGCCCAGAGAGGGCCCTTCCTTTCTGTTCAGGCCCCACATCCTCCAGGGCTGCTCCTTCCTGGCCAGAGGCTGTGGCTCCCGATGCTCCGCGTGGATGGTTTGCGCCCTGCTCACCACACACACATGGCCCCCTTGTCCCGGGAATGCAGGCGGCTGCTCGGAGCCGCTGCTGGAAATGGCCTCCCAACAGATGTGCCTTTAATTTGTTTCCGGGTCAGTGGCCCCCATGCCCCAAGGAGGCCACCTCCCAGGCAGGAGGCCCTGAAATAGCCCTGTGTGCACGACCCTGGCTGGGGTCATCCATCACTGCTCAGCTTCTGCCCCGGATGCCTCACTCCAGTGGCTGGAGAGGGGAAGCTGGCTCCATCCCCTCGGGTGATGGCCTCTCAAAGGGCCAATTGTAAGCACATGGAAGGGGGCCTCTGCCCTGGTCCCGGGTCAGCCAAAGATCCCTTCCTGAGCAAGACCTCGAGGAAGGAAGCAGGAGCGGTTTGCAAAGTTCCTACAGGGGAGTCGGTGGTCAGACGTGGCGGGCTTTTCTCCATGCCTTGTCTGTTTCCAAGCAGTGGGTGTCATGGGCGCCTACAGGCTCGAGACCAGGCCTGTCCTGGGCATCCACGCCAATACTCATCCTCCTGCACCAGGGTCCTTGTCTTCCCATGTCACCAGTGGGGGAAGCAGCCTCAGAGCACTTGTCTCCAGTGCAGAGTAAATGAGAACCAGGGTAAGCGCCGGTGTCTGTATGGCTGCAAAACTTGCCCCCGAACAGCACCAGAACAAAGAAATTTGTGGAGGATTAGAATGTTTCCTCTGTCCGTTCCTTTGCCTGAACGTGGGGATAATAATAGTAATAACTAGTTAATTGGATTATTTTAAGGTTAAATTAGATCATTCATGGCAAGAGACTCACATAGTGCCTGGTGCTCAATAGCTAAACAGTTGGTGCTCAGTAAATAAATAGGAAATGTGCGTGGCCAATGCGTGTGGGTGGCAGGGTTGTGCCTGGTGTATGTTTGTGAGGCGTGCCCCCCCATTCTCACACCAGTGAACCACAGGGGAACATATGCTTGGCAGAGGTCCTGAGAAGCATGGTGACCTGTCTCACCCATCTGGAAGGCAGCAGAATCAGGGCCCACCAGGGCTCTGCCGGTGCAGTAAGCAGGGAGACGGCTGCCAAACAGCGTTGCTGAGTGTGTCCCCAAGATACAGAGCATAGTCTGCCACGCTGTCAGTTCTGGTGCATCCGGGTCCACTGCACATGTCGGCCTCTGTCCCTGTTCTGCTGGTCGCAGCGCCATGCAGACAGGAATATTCTGTGTGCCAAGCACCTTGCAACCCCACGCTGCCAGCACTGTGCTCAGGTCTCTCCCTGGCCTGGGAGTCCTTCCTGTCTCCTTCTTGCCCAGTTCTGCCTCAAATGCCCTCTCTTGCCTTCCTAGAAGGCGTTGCAGCCCCTCTATCCCCTCCTCTGTGTTTCCAAGTTACTTATTGTATAACTTGCTCACTAAGGTATACAGCAAGGGGCTAGCTCTGCGGGCCAGGTCTGGCCTGCTGCCTGCTTTTGTGAATAAAGTTTTATTGAGATGAAGCCACGCTCACTTGCCTATGGTCTATGGCTGTTTCACACTACAAGGCAGATTCGAGTGGCTGCTTCTGAGACCATGTGGCTCCCCGAACTTGAAGTGCTTCCTTCACGGGAAGGAAGCCCCTCTCCTAGTCTGATCAGATGACCATCCTCACCACTGAGAAGAGAACGAGGGCAGGAACACATGTCTTCTCTGGCAGAGTGTTCACCGGAGGGGGATACGCCCGGATGACAAGGACGTACATGTACCTCTGGTGGGTTGTCCCAGCTGTGCGTAGACGCAGCTCCCTCTGGATTCTGACAGAGTGTGGTCCAGGGCCAGTTGGAATCTTGCTTCTGCCCTGAGCATTTGAACACACTGGACAAGACCAGCAGGGGCCATTGAGAAGTCAAGACCAAACACTGACTTTGACTGAGTGCCGGGTTGGAGCTGAGGCAGTCGGCAACCTACTGGAGGGCAGGAGCATCCACACATCAGCAGGGTCCAGTGGAAAGTCTGGGGCTGAGGAGTGTGATTCATCAGGGCCTGGGTCCCAGATGCTTGCCTGCCTGTGATAAGGGTGTGGCCCAACCCAGGCTCTCTTTTCCTCCCCTTTCTGCTTCTGCTCCCGCTCCTCATCTGTGGGGCCTACTGAGGCTCATGTGACCCAGGGAAGCTGGAAGCTTGGGTCTGTGCCCCTCACGCTGCTCCTGAGGACCTCCCCTGCAGGCTCCCTGTCAGTGACTCCCTCATAGAACGTGCCTCTTCCATGACAGGGACCAGGCTGCCTGCCTCAGAGTGCACTTCCTCCTCCACCCTGACGCCCTCTGAGCCTGGCTCAGCACCCTCTTCCCTGCCCACCACAGCCAACTCTTGCCCCAAGATGTTCCTGTTCAGCTCTGTACCCTGTGTGAGCTTGGGAACTGTGGGTTTTGGAACCTGGTCTGGGCTGCAGGGATCTTAGAGTGCAAGGAGGTTTGTGAAGAGGGAAATAGGAGACGGGGCAGAGGGGTGTCAAGGGCCCCTCTGTGACCAGCTCCTGGGGCTGTGCACCTGCAGAGGACCCTGCACAGCACCCCCCAGGGCCTCTGAGCCCCCAATTCTCGCAGACCCTCAGGCTGAGAGTCCAAAGGACCCCTCTGCTTCTTGGCAAGGTATGTGGGGGCTGGAAGCTTCCAGGGCCAGGCTTCCATTCATTTTAACTCCTATTCCTCCGCATCATGAGCTGAAGATCACCCCTTGCACCTGAAGGACTGCTCTCCACTTCCCTTCGCGTTCCCCAGAGAGAATGAAGCCATAACAGGTCCACTTCCTGGGCCTGGTGGGAGGGGACCGTTATTTACTGTGCTGGGTCTGAAGTTTAGCAGCCAACTCAGCACACTGGACTTGGCCTGGGTCAAATCAATTGAGGGGCAGGTGAAGGAGTAGAGCGAGCCCCGGACCTGGCCATGACGAGTCCATCGATTTTTACCTGTGAGCACTCGTAAACCAGCTGGCCCAGGTTTCCTTCCTAGCCCTACTTTCCTTTCCTAAGAAATGTGAATAATAATAATAATATATCCCATCTCTCAGGATAATCAGAAGGAAACACACACACCCAGGGAGCCCTAATACCCTGGGGGCTCAGCGTGCTAGGGCTTCTCCTAGCCATCCATCCCGCAGGGCCATGCTGCCTGGAGCCCAGGGGCCATCCTGGGAGCCCTGAGATGCCAGGGGAGTGACCGGGGAGGGAGAGAAAATGCCGGTAGGGTAGCTTTGCCAGATGACAGGAAGTGGTTCCTGCGGCTGGAGAGCGAGTTGTCTTTGGCTTGTTCTCCGGATCTCCCGGTGCTTGTTAAAGGGGATGTTTCCTGAAGCAGTGCCACAGGGCTGCTGGCTGCTGATGTGCCTGGAGCTCAGCAGCCTGCTCCACTTCCCTTCCTCCCTCCCATGTCCCAGCCCTGGGTCCAGCAGGTAAAAAGGACAGTAGACAGGGACCCCTCTCCCAAAGCCCGGGCCCAGTAGCAGGTATAACATGAACACACATGCAGTCAGGCCCTGTCATTTGTAGATCTAGCACTTGACAAAAAGTTTTTGTAATCTCAAAATCAATGCTTGTGGCACCTTTGCCATTAATGGTGAACAGGCATAAAGTGGTGAAAATTTGGTCCCATGTACCTGTTCCCAGCTGAGGTCGATGACATGGGACTCTGCCTTGTGCATGAGTGTCCTTTCTGAGACCTATTCAGTGCCACAGTTCTCACATTTTTGTGCTTCTTGTTAGGATTTCGTTGTTTAAAGTGGACAAGTGCAGCGTGGAAGGGCTAGCCAGTGCTCCCCAGTGCAAGGAGGCTGTGATGAGCCTCGTGTTGGAGGGAGAAGCTTCCATTGGGCGGGAGCCACTGTGAGCGAGTCCACAGTAATGTTAGATATGTGGTCTTTAAACAGAAACGCACATCAAAGAATGGTCATGATGGGTGTTCCCAGGAGCCCAACCCTGGGTCTCCCCAGACCTACAGCTCTGTGTTTTGGGCAGCTTTATAGAACAGAGTTCCCGGGAATAATGAGAACTGGCTGTTACCTGCAGTGCCAGGCAGGATGTGCCTTAGGAAGACCCCATCTGGGTGGGGGCAGGAGCCAGACTTCAGATAGTCTAATGAATCAGTCGTTTGGGGATCTCCAATGATCTTTATGAACCCCGCTCTCCTCCCAAGAAAAGAGTGAAGCTGGGTTTAGAAAATGTGGGCCAATCCCAGCCACAGGAAGCCCTGAATCCTCCAAACAGCAGTCAGATAGTGAGTCTCTTCCTCCTGCTGTCAGCTCACTGCCCTTGGCTGCGAAGCAGGGAGTCTGGATCTGAAGATCTTGAAGACCTCTCAAACTCTAACTGGCTACAACTTGTTGAGATTCGGGAAAAAGATGACAATCTTTGCATTCCTGGAGTGGTACAACTTGTTAAATATTTCCCTAAAGCCACATCCAAAGTTCACTTAGTTCTTTACTCTTTCACCTACACCCTGATTTTAGATGTCACAAACACTTACCAAACGGCTCTTATGTACCATAAAAAAGTGCCAAAGCTTTTACCTATCCTTTTATATTAAAAAAAAAAAAACCCCACAAAACTCCTATATGTCAAGTTCTGTCCTAAGCCCTTTATTCATATAGACTATTTAATCCTGATAACAACTTTTTGAGGTAGTTGCTTTAGTCATCTCCATTTCATGTGGGGGGAACTGAGCCACAGTCCCTTTAATGAGTTCTCCAAGGTTGCATGGCCAGTG
Source organism: Geosciurus inauris (assembly GCA_004024805.1). Lineage (NCBI taxonomy): Eukaryota > Metazoa > Chordata > Mammalia > Rodentia > Sciuridae > Geosciurus > Geosciurus inauris. The sequence continues at coordinate 26,871 of PVHX01014042.1, read as the reverse complement.
AGTAGGCCCCATGGGATTCCAACCTGGGCCCTGTAGTCCAGAGCCTGTGCTCTTAACCCCTGAGCTCCACTTTCTGGTTCCCTGTCCATCCACACCCCACTGTTCACTGACTAGCAGCGTGAGCATCCTCTGGGAGGTAGTTGGATATGCAGGGTCCCAGGTCCTGCCACAGACCTACTAAGTTGGAGATGCATTCACGTGAGACCCCCTCCCTGGGGACTCACATGTGCCTGTGGTCTGTGCACCACTCTCTTGGACCATGCAGCCTTCTTTCAGCTGATGAGCAAGTGGAGCTCAGTAGATAAGACTGGCAAGGTCACACAGGAAGAAATGCGGAGGCGAGGACCTGGAACTGGGTGCCAATGCCAAGCTGAAGGCACCCTCTTCTGCTCTGATGGCCCTGTGGAGAGTGGGATGCTTAGGCTGAGCTGCAGGGCTGAGTTTGTATTTATGTGCTGGTAGATAAAGCTTCCTTCAGAGGAGATGCTCCAAACTGAGGGCCGCACATTCTGTTGAGTGGGAGGCAGGCCTCCCCGCAGCCAGAGGCAAACACCTGGATGAGATTAATGCCCAAGTATGGGATTACAGAACTGGTCCACACAGCCTGGCCATAGCCAGGGTCCCTTAGGGAGTTTCAAGAGAAATAAGTAGAGTCAAATTGAAAATGCTTCAGGATCACTGTCTGAGGTAGACCTCAGGCCAGGAGCAAGTGTGAGGGTACTTTGGATGCTGACCCAGGCGCTACAGACTTTTTATGATATAAAGCTTCCTCAGGAGGCAGCCAGTGGGACCCTCTAGTCTCGTCCCAGGTCCCCTTGTGGCATTATTGCCAAAGCCCATCTAAACTCTGCTTGCACACCTCCAGGAGCTAGAGGCTCACTTCCTCCTCAGAAAGTTGGCCTCCAGTCCAAACCCTCAGACTCCTGCAAAGCCTTTTTGGAGACCAGCTTCTCACTGCAGCAGTCCTGCTTAGAGACACAGAACAAATCCCTAAGCCTTATGATGGCCCTTCCTGCCTCTGGTTCTGCTCTGTGGGAGGTTATTAGCGAGTGGAGTGACCTGTCCTTTGGGTGCTACGTGTGAAGGAGGGTGTCTGGTTGAGAGGAACAGGGGCCATCCACCATCACCTAAGGGAGCCTTGCCACAGGGAGGAGCCTTCTGGGAAGGCAGAGAAGGGGTGAGGGGAGGAGGGGGCGTGAGAAGCAGGAGGGGTGGGTGGAAGTGGTGGGTCAGAAGCACCTCCCTTGTGGAGGGTTTGGGCCGGACATCTCTCTCTACGGCCCTGCCCTCACAGAGCCGGGACGTCTGGGAGCAGCAGGAGCACACTCCCTCGTCTCCATGGGGCCAGCCAGGGGTCCATGGCTTCTGTGGAAGGGTCTTTGAGCTGGGCATGAAAGGAGACTGGGAGAAAGGGCACTGGGGAGTCAGACTTGCCCAGGCTCTGCCACCTCCCAGCTTTTCTGAACTTTTCTCATCTGTAAAACAGGAGCAATAATAACTAATTGCTAATTTTGGTGTATCAAATGTTCAAAAGCATGGGGCATAGTTGGCAGTGTCTGACAAACAGCAGAGACAGACTTTTGAAACTTTTATGTTGCAGCCTTTACAACTGTATTTTCATGGATGGGAAAGTGAGGGAAAAGTAGCTTTTGTTTCTCATCACCACCTCTACTCCTTGAGGAAAATGGATCTTGGTTTGTCCCTGTTTGTACCCAGAGGCAATTTCCCTCAATTCTTGGGCATCAGCTTGGATTCTCTCTCTGTTGGTCCACACTATGACCCAGACCCTCACGCTTTTCAGGTGCCATTTCACTTAATTTGTCCCCACTGCCAGTCTGGGGCACTGTTTCCATTCCTTTTGTATGAACAAGAAAACTGAGCTGTAGAAAGTTCCAGAGAGGCTGAATGACATGCCTGAGGCTATACAGCTCCCAACTGAGGGGACCAAGCATACTGTCCCCCGAGTCTTCTCCAATAGCTACCTTCCAGAATGGGTCAGAAGGCTTTCAGGGCTAAGGGAGTGTTTGAGCTGTTATCTCTCCCAGCCCTAGGTGTTCCTGGGCAAGGCTGTCCCAGAGCTCTGGCTCCTGGCCAGACCCTGGAGCCAGCTGACCTCCTTGTTTGTGACCAGGCCCCATGCAGGCGGGTGTCACCCAGCTCCCCCAGGCAGTGCCCCTCCCTCTGGAAAGCAGGATCAGCTGCAGCTAATCTAATTGACCGGCTCCACCAGCTGAGCACCCCAGTCTGACATGCACGTCTCACCCCCCAGCCCCTCTCCTGAAATCTGTGATCTTCCTGCTTGAAATTACCTTTAATTTCCCTCAGGAATGAACTAGCATTTAGAGGTTTGGTTTCAATTACACCTGGAAAAAAAAAAGTTTGACACAAATTTCAAGCCAAATAAATTAGAAAACCACAGACCTGGAATACAAAATGGGGACGGGTCAGTCTGGACTCCCTGCCCTGTGGCCACCTGTGCCCCGAGGCCACCCAGGCTACCTCTGGGGCTCACTGCTCCCGACTCTTTTCAGGGCTTCTTCCCCATCTGAATTCCTCCCAGATCTCTCCTGCTCCATCAGGGACACACAGCAGCCTTGGCAAAACCGAGCTCCCTCACCTGCACCCCTTCCCCTTCCTCCCCACTCCTGTTCTTCAATGGCTCCTCCAGGAAGCTTCCTTGAGGACTCTGGGCCAGGGAGAGGAAGGTGCTGGAGGGTATCTGAGGTCCCAACTGATCTGACTCCCAATCCCTGGGCTACCTTCTGCCCCTCAATACCAGCATCTGATTTAGGACACAGGACATGTGACCCACAGTCACAGAGGCCCAGGACAAGTCTGCAATCACTACCTGCCCATGGAAATGCAGCCATCGAAGGAACCAGGAGATCCTCAGTGTTGGCCCCGAAAGCCCAGGGATCCCAGGGACATGGGAACAAATGGCTCAAAAACCAGGTCTACAACGATGGACCAGGCTCAGAGATGTGGCCTTGACTGAAACATCAGCTCATCTGGGTCCCAGAGGACACTGACTGTAATGGGGCCAGAGTGGGGACTGGCCCTGTCTCCATCAAGGGAGCAAGGATCATCCTGGAGGGACTCAAGCCTTCTCCAAGGGGGATCCCAGGAATTGCACTGCCATTCCCAGCCACAGGCCAGAACCCCCAGTATGTGCTTGTCTCCTCCCGGCCTAGGTTGTGATCTCAACTGTGACTGAAATCAAGGTCGTATTTCATCTAATTGATCTGTGCACTGATAGCGGTGAAAGAAAGGAAGGGAGAAATGGAGAAAAGAGGAAGGAAAGAAGGAAGGAGGAAGGAAAAGAGGGAGGGAAGGAAGAGCTGGTAGAAGTTGAGACGTCTCAGTCAAGTGCCACTGGTCTTGGCTGGGATGTGGGCAGAGGGGATGAGATAGATGGTATTTGTAAAGGAGGCTACACTGATTCAGATGCTTCTGGGAAAAGTATCAACTTCCCAGGCTTGATCTTCAAGGCTCCTGTGACCTGGGCCTAACAGTCACTTGCAGTCTGGTCCCTACTGTGCTGAAGGAGCCAGCACACACATACTCTTCAGGCAGCTGACCATGGCCTGGCCTTTCACAAACCACTTGCCTCACTTTCCCATCTTGGAGTCATTTGGCTGCCATCCCCTGCATGGTGGGGCTTCTTGCTAGGCATTGGGGGTCTCAAGCATCCAGCATGAAGGACACTCGTCTCTGGGAAGATGGGATGGGGGTGGGAGGAAATGGCAGGCCAAGAGTGTTGCAGCAGAGGTAGGTCTGTGGCAAGGTGGAGCCTCCAGGAGTCAGAGGGAGCTTCACAGGAGGACATAACCCTTGGACTGCGACTTGGAAGGTGACAGAGAATCCCAGAGGAAGAGCGTGTGCCAGGCAGAGACACTGCTTTCCCTAATCTCCCCTGGGCAGCCCGGACGCTTCCTTTCTAGCCCAGAGGTCTCACCTTCTCTCTTCTGAGCAATCCTGGGGCTCAGGGCCCTCCTGCTCCCCATGGAGCACTGGGCCACTTTCTCTCATCCCCCTGGGTCCATTTTATTTCCTAATCGGAAATGTGAGTGCAGATCTCTCTCCTGCTCCTACCGGTCTGGGACTTTCTTAGAAGCAGGTGGCCCATTCTTCTTGAGATAGTCCCTGGTAGAGCTGGGCAGACACTCGACTGGCACAACTGAGACACAAGCAAAGCTATGGTAGCAGGCACTGTGCTGGGCACCATGGATGCAGAAATAACACCCACCAAGGAGAGTACGTGGGTCTCTCCCTCCTGGGAACACTGGCCTGCAGTGAGCGCCTGCCATGGGCTCTGGAAGCAACCTATGTCCAGGTTGCTGTGACAGAGGAGAAATCAGAAATGAAAGCTCAAAGGTGCAGATCCTGAAGGAGCAAAGCCAGGTCTCAAGTGCAGGGCATTTTGATTCCTAGATCCACATTCTCCCTCCACAACTCAAATGCCCTCCTTACTCCAGGGTCATTCCAGGACAGACGAGGAGCCAGGTGAAGCCACCCTGAGAGCTCTTCTAGGGGCTCTCTGAGAAACAGGTTCTCAGAATGCAGGTCGTGAAGTCCTGTCCTGGATGCTTCCTGAACAAGGAGGCAATATAGGTGAGGGGCAGGTGCCTGGTGACCCTGGGACCCTTGCCTGCCCCTGCCCTGTCCCATGCATGAACAACAGGGATCACAGCCCACCAGTGAGCTCAGAAGCAGCCAAGAAGTTTTGCACGTTGGAGAGCAAAGTCACACTGCTCTATATTATCCAATTTTTCTGGCACCAACATTCCTGCACTTAAAGCTTGGTGGTAGTGAATCTAACTCCAGGCATACCGTTCTGGTGATGTCAATGCGTGTAATCAAAATCAGAGGCACATGTACTAAGGGCCTGCGTGGGCTCAATGAGCTTGAGAAATTATGCTTTGAAGGGAAGACCCTCCAGACGGAACTGTTAGAATTCCAGAAGTCTGCACCGTGTGTGTCTAGCAGGTCCTTGGCATTAGGCACAGCCCACATCCCTCCATCCCATGCCCACCCAAGGACGATGGAGGCCAACGGCTTTTTAGCATTTCAGTACTGCTGAATATCCCTGAGGCCAGAACACGAAGTCAGTCGGGACTTGAATGTATAAAGTGTTGTCACACCTGTGCCTTCAGCTATGCTGTGTCCCCACAATGTCCCTGTGCTGTGGGTGAGGTGTGGGGGTATCACTCCTTTCCTTCCTGGGTAGACAGCAGACCCAGAGAGATAAAATGTCTGGCTCCAAACCACACCATTTGTTCACTTGCACAATCATTTATTGACACCTGCTCATTACCAGGCATGGTGACGCTTCGCACATTTCATTTTTACAACCATCTTGAGAAGCAATAATTAACATCCTCATTTTACAAATGGTGAAACAGAGGCTCTGAGAGTCGGGGGAGAATGTGGCCGAAGTCAGGCTGTAAGTGGCAGATCTAGGCTTCACACCAGCCGTCACATTTGCGTGTACGCTGTCTCTGGAGACATGGGCACCGCAGGAGTAGGATGGTCAGCCTGGGGTGGTACAAGCAGAATGTCAGAGCCAGGAAGCAAGCCTGGCCCAAGCCGACCAGGAGAGGAGGAGGCTGTGCTCCTGTGCCCCGCCCAGGCACCTTTCCACCCCCTACTCCCACCCCCTGGAATCTGAGCAATGTTCCATGGCAGAGGATCCGGGCCTCAATCGCCTTCAGGGTGAGACTGGGCTGTATGTCCTTTGGGATGAATGAGCCCACAGACAGAATTCAGGCCTTGCTCTGAACCCTAGGGGGAGGGACATGTGTACAACTACCTCATTGTATGGGCATCTGTCACTGCTGGGGCCACATGCAAATGAGCCAGCTTATGGAGTGGGCAGCCACAGGCCAGGAGTCAGCTGCAGAGAGCAGCCGAGGGAGAAGTCCAGGAATCTGGACACAGGGACCCAGCCCTTGGGCTGAGACCAACAGGGACCAAGGGAAAGCTTGGACTCCCATAGGGTACAGCTGGCTGAGCCACAGGAGTGGATGGTTTGTGCCCTCAACAGAGCCTTTCCCCCCAGCAGGGAGAAATCCGGTGTGCACACCCACACTCCTGCACACAAAGACAGAAATATGAGTGACTTAGGGCTCGGTGTACTCTGGCACAAACAGAGCCCAAACCCTTTATGTTAACAGTTAAAGAATTATAAAATTACCTTCAACTTTGCATCCAGCCATTGTTCTCCCAGGATATTATTGATTCTCACAGCCGCCTTTTAAGGTCAGCAAAGCAACTCAGCTCTTCCCTGCATCTTCTGCAGGGACCCCTGGAGGAAGCCCACCCACTACATTGCTCTTGTGGTGGAGGCCGGGCACAGGGAGTGGGGAACGTGATCCTGGCCAGGACCGAGAATGGGAAGAGGAGTTGCAGGTCTAGTTTCCCCGTTCTGGGCACCTGAGTCTTAGGGACAACAGATCTACAGAGTGTCCTTGTCCTAGATTTTTATCCCAAACTTCTCCATTGAGGTTTTTCCTTTTTTTTTTTTTTTTTTTTTAAATTCAAAATGTAAAAAGCTGTTGCAGCTGTCTTAACCCATGCTTGTAAAAGGACAGCCATGTGCAGTGGAAGTGTGGCAGTCACTTCCAATCCCCACCCCAGGAGCTGCTGGCACATCTCACCCCACTGAGGCACCCAGGGAGGTGGTCTGCTCTCTAGGGTCCCCCACAGCTAGACAGAGTGGGCTCAGCTGCAAGCTGGCTGCCTGATCTAAACATGAATCCTTAGTCTCCCTTTTCTCTTCTTCGGGTTGGAAAGAGACTGTGTCTTTTGAATTCTCTGGTCCTCTTCTAAAACAGGACAGATGTGAAGGGCCTGGCAAGCTTCTGTGATCTGGGTGAAAACATCTGCCTCCGGCACTAACCAAACACATCAGCTGGAGCCAAGAACGTTGCTGCTCGCTGCCGGGCTACCGTTTGACTTCTTTTATTAATAACTTGGGAAGGTTGCAGGCCAGGGCTTCTGCAGGAATGAAAGGAAATGATCCAAGAAAAAAAAAAATCAAGCCCATAAATAAGTCAAAGTCACTGATGGAGGGCGTTTGATCTTTTCTTTCTTCCTTGTTTTTTTTCCCCCCCTAAATGAAATAGGGGCATTTCCCTTCAGAACTCTGCAGGTAGAAGAAGCCAGAGGGCAGTCTTCTTTGGGTTGATGGAGGCGTGGGGAGCACACAGGTCACTCTCAAGCTTCCGCCCTTGTCGAGTCTTACAGGGTAGGGGCATCTCATCTGGGCTGTGAGGAGGGTAGCAGCTGGAGGAAGAAAGAACACGACCTTTGGAATCAGGCCAAGCTGATATTCAAAAGAGCAAGTGTGATCTTGGGCAAGTTCATTGTCTGAAACTGATATCCTTATTGTGTCACCTGGGGAGATGATTCCTACCTCTTCGAATATTTGTGAAACTGGACAGGGTAATTATTACCATGATGGAGGAACCTCAGAATTTCAGCAGCATGATGCAAGGCCAGGCCCTCTCCGCATCCAGTGTGAGCTGTTGGGGCTCCCCTCTGTCCTGTAACCCAGTAGAGGGATGAAACCTGCTGGGAGCATGGGACCATGCTGGGTCACGGCTATTGTGTCAGCACACCTCTCCTCACTGTAAAAAGCGTCTCAGTTCAGATGATAAATGGTATGGTCACTGGGACTCAGGGCCGTCCTGAGCTGAGGTTCTCATGAATGTTTGACTCTGACTCTGATCCTTCCATCCTTATTCTGGAGTCGCACGGTGTATGAGGAGGAAAATGTGGACCTATGGACATAGCAGACCACAAAACACCAAATATTCTGGGTGTTATGGTTTAGATATGAGGTAACCCCCAAAACACTTATGTGTGAGAAAATGCAAGAAAGTTTAGAGGTGAAATGAGTGGGTTATGAGAAGCTTCACCTAATCAGTGCATTGATCCCCTGATATGGATTAACTGGGTGGTTACTGTAGGCAGGTGGGGTGTGACTAAAGGAGGTGGGTCATTGGGGGTGGGATTTGGGGTACATATGTTGTGCGTGGTGAGGGAGGTCTTTCTCTGTTTCCTGATGGCCATGTCCTGAGCCACTTTCCTCTCCCACTCTTCCATCATGATGTTCTGCCACCTCTTGGGCACAGAGCAATGCAGTCAATCATCTATGGACTGAGACCTCTGAAACTGTACAACAGTTCTCATCAGATCTTTTGGTCACAGTGGCAAAAAAGCTGACTAAAACACTGAGATATGTACATTTTAAGGTATAATGAAATATAGTTCTTCACTGTTTCCAAAGAGCTTTCCTGTTCATGATCTTGCTTGATCTTCCCAATAGCACCAGGAGACAATACTGAAGTTCCCTTTTATAAGGAAAAACTGGGGTTCAGAGAGGCACACCCTCATTTCACGAGGCTGCAGATTAATGGAGTTAAGACTTGAACTCAGATCCCCCAACTTGCCAGCCTTCTTTCTCATTTCCTTTCTCTTGTTCACAGGCTGATGGATGCACAGGGTGATGCTTGTGGGCAGACGCTACAGTGAGCCCACAGTGCCATCCCCCAGTGCTGAGAAGGGGTGGGGAGGCCAGGGCTGAAGGGTGAAGACTGTTCATTCAGGACCACAATAGCAGACGTGGAAGGAATCTTTGAAAGCACCTTACCTATGCCTTTTTTTTTTTTTTTGTACACAGGGAAAATAAGACCCAGAGATTACACAATGAGCTGATACCAGAGCCAGTCGGTTCTTCAGCTTCCTATTCCAATATTCTCTCTGCTGCTATATTACAAAATCAAAGGAGAGAAAATGAAGAGATAGACTATTTCCTTGGTTATTCTGAAACAGAGAGAATAACATAAGTACAGGAAAAGAGGAGGACACGTGGTCTCTGCCATGTTGGTAGGAAGCACCAGGATCCTTGAATGCTAAAAACGGGGAATCACCATAGGCTCCAGGGAGCTGTGGAGGCTTTGGGCCTGTGACAATTGAGCCAGACTTTTATGATGAAGACTGCTAGCCCTCCACCAAGATCCACCCCTCCGTGTAGCTGGCAACATGGCTGCCCATCTACCATATTTCCCAGCCTTCCTTAAGGTTAGATGTGGCCACATGATAAAGTTTTTACCAGTGAAATGTGAGTAAAAAAGAGGTTTAATACTTCTAGACCTAGATGATATAGTCTTCTGCATATACTTTTCTGTGCATTTCCCTGCTTCTCATGGGAATGCTTACCTTAGGAGTCACTTGTGGAAGAAGGCAGACCTCATACTACCTGAACTCCTGACTACTGAATCTAGTAGATCCATTGTTCACCAGAATGTGGGTCCCATCCCATGGCTGTATGGGAACAAACCTCTTGTTCTTGAAACCTTATGGTTCTTGGGGGCTATTTATTATAGCAGCTTAGACTATTCTAACACAGCCTTAAAGGCTGAGTAAGGCTTTCAGAAATAGGCTGAAATAAACCATTCTAGTTTGAGGGGACTGGATGCATAAACATATGGATATTAATTCATCTATTCATTCTTTCAACAAATATTTACTGAGCGTATGTGTGCTCTGATACCATGCTGAATACTGGGCACACCATAATGAATGATCAAGTTCCCGTTCTTGGGAAGCTCCCAGACCAGTTGGGGAGAAAGCTAATAAAGACACAAGGCACTAACCCTGGCTAGATGGGAAGAGAGAGAATTGATTTCCCAGAGATGACATTTGAGCTGGGGCATGGAGTTATGAGCAGTTCTAGTTTGGCAAAGTTTAGGTTTCCAGATAGTGAGACATGATGCCCTCTAGGAAGACCCAAAGGAACCAGAATATGAAGGACCTCGATTGCAAAGAGTTTGTACTTGATCCTGTAGGCACTGGGAACCACAGATGAACTTGGAGCAGTAGAGTGACTTGATCAGAGCAGTGTTTAAGAAATCTCTCTCTAGCACTTGTGTAGTGGTTGATGAATGGACTGAAGATGGAGACTAGCCTCCAGTCTACATTTCTCTCCATCTCATTTCCAGCACCGTAGTTCAGGTTGCCATCATTTCTTTCCTGGATTATAGAAACCACCTCTAGTTTTGACCTCCCCAGTCCATTCTCAAGAGGTCGGAGTAACTGATCCTTCCAGAACACGGTAGGATCATGCTTTCCCCCTGCTTGCAGCCTTTAGATTCTTTCCATTGCTCTTTAGATAATCCCTGCATGGTTTGGCCACAGGTCACTTCTCTATCTCAACTCTTGCCATTTTTACCCAGTCTTCTGTGTGTGAACAAACTCAATGTTCCTTCAAAGTACCATGTACTGGGGATGTGGCTTAGGGGTAGAGTGCTTGCCTAGGATGCCCAAGGCCCTGGTTTCAATGGCCAATAGCAAAACAACAGCAACAAAACCATGTTCTCCCTTCCCCCTGGACCCACAGACCTAAGGTGTCCTTAGTATCCTGACTTCCCATTGCTTCCATCTTATCTCCACCAATTCTACTCTTTCAAATCTTAACTCAGGTGTCCCTTCCCCTGGAAGCTTCTCCAGCCCCAAGGCTAGGGGATGTTTTCCCACCTTGTTTCCTTGCTGAAGCCTGAATTTCACCTTATGGTCATTGCCTATTTACTAGTTTGTACCCCCACAAGGCCGTAGCAATGTGGAGACACAACCAGAAGAGCAGGACTGTCATGACAGCCATTGTATCTCTTGTGGCTTGTACAGTTTGGAACACATTTGCAAAAGTCTTTGTTGAATGTTCAAGTAGAGGCAGGAGACCCATCAGATATGAGGATCAGCAAGCAGGGACCCAGGTAGAGCCACTGGATGGAGAGGAGAGAAGAACAGAGGTCTTGTACCTGGCTAAAGAGGTTGGCTGGTGGTGTCAGCCTGGCCAGCTGCTCCTCAGCTATCCCCCTGACTCCATCAGGTGTGGCTAAAGACCCCTGGTCTCTAGGGATGTGCCCTGGGAGGAGGACACACGTCACTTAGTGACATGAGATAGATCTTAAAAGCTTTGCATAATACTCACAACTCCCTGATGGTCTCTGTCATTTGGAATTCCATCATCTCTTTAAGTTTCTGTCTTTCCCACTGAGATGGAAACTCCTTGGGGGCAGAGACTGAGACTTCCTCAGGTCTCTATTCTAAGCTCTGAGCAGAACGGTACTGTCTGCCTTCCTAAAGAGCTGATTCAACTCAACTGACCCTAGCTGAGATTTGGACAGAGACTCAAGTCAATTTCAGGTGTCAGCTATGGACACAAATGATGTTTTCGAGGTGGCCTAGAAGAGAGATGATGCCATCTCTGTGCTGCAGTAGATATTTAGTGGGTTTGGACTATGCTGTTGAGCACAGAGGATTCTAATTTGGGGTGTGTAGAGAGTTCCCCTGGCACGTGCAAGTGTGCCTCCTGTCTTCACGTAATGCCTGAGCAAAGTGTCCGTCACAGTGGGCCAGCTCCTCTAACAAACTTCACCGAGTTTCAGCAGCTTAGCTGGTGTTTATTTGTCATTCTATTACCATGTGGCACAGGCTGGCAGAGAGCCACACTGTCATTCAGAGGCCTAGGTGCTTTCCTTTTAGATCCGGTTCTCCACCTCAGCATCCAGGCACTTTGGAACTGCTTGATTCTGTTGTGGAGGCCACTCTGTGCAGTGGGGGTGGCTGGTAGCACACACACCCTAGTTGTGACTAGGTCTCAAAGGTCTACAGAGACTGCCAATGTCCCCTGAGTGATGAGATTGTTCTCCACTAGAAACCACTGATAGAGATTTCTGGAGCCTTAGAGCCCCACTGGGTCCCGCAGCTCCACCCAGGACAAGACAGGGGAAGAGGCTTCAGGGCCGCGGGAGACGTGCCATCTCTTATTCTGTGGGGCGGATTTTGTCCCGTGTCCACAGTTGATTGCAAGGGAATCTCAGGAAGGTAGAATACTCGGCTGCCTCACAGGAAAAAGAAGTTTGGGAACAACTAGCCAGTCTTTCATAGGTAGTTGGAATTCATGTGCTTTATTTTCCTTCCTAAAGATAGGATAATGCAGGCTGGAGTTATGGCTCAGTGGTAGAGTGCTCGTCTAGCACGCGGGAGGCACTGGGTTCGATCCTCAGCACCACATAAAAATAAAATAAAGATATCCTGTCCACCTACAACTAAAAAATAAATATTTTAAAAAATTATTTTAAAAAAATAGGATAATGCAAAAAAAAAAAATTCATTTTGTTCCAAATCAGCTGTGAGGGCTCAGTGTGGTCTCCAATCAATAAAACAAACCTCCTAGAAGGTCTTTGAGCTCATCCAGAAAGCCAAGAGAATGGTCCCCTCCCTCTTCCTCCCACATCACCCCATCCTCCCTCCCATGATGATGAACCTTAGGTTGTGAACCTAAGGAGGCCTCTGATCCGCACTAAGGAGGCCTCTGACCCCCACCAAAGGAGACCTCTAACCCACACTAAGGAGACCTGTGACCCTCACCTAAGGAGGCCTCTGACCTCCACCTAAGGAGGCCTCTGACCTCCACCCAAGAAGACCTCTGATCCCCACTAAGAAGGCCTCTGACCCTCACCTAAGGAGACCTCTAACCCCCACTAAGGAGGCCTCTGACCCCTACCTCTGACCCCCACCTAAGGAGGCCTCTGATCCCCCACCTAGAGAGGCCTTTGACCTCTACCTAAGGAGGCCTCTGACCACTAAGAAGGCCTCAGACCCCCTCCAATGCTGCACCAACTTAGCATCCTGTGTTAGCTTGGCAGTGCCGGGGGAAGCTGCAGCGGCCACAAGACTCAGGCCTGCCATTGGGGGCGTGTGTCCCACTTGTGGACAGGGGCCTCCATCACTTAACCCTTCTGTGGAAAGACAGTACTGCCAGGGCAGAGGAGCTCAGCACGGGTCACGGTCTCGAAGCTACTGGAAGTGGCGGAGTTACCATGGGGTTCCAGGTGGGAGAGCGATGTGAGTAAAACTGTAGTGGGTGAGCCAGGACATGTGAGGAACGTCGAGGGCTTTTCAGACAGGGACAGACATCGCGCATTTCAGAGGTGCAGAAGGTCAGGGCTGTGGGGGTGACTTGGGGTCAGAACACCAGGACAGCACGAGGCCTCCAACTTCACGTCCTCCCGTGGAGAGGCAGCGCCTGACTCTCGGGATGACAGATCAAGTTAACACTAACCAACACCCATTCTTGAGGAAGCCTCCATGGGAAAATGGTCATTGTAGACCCCACAGACGTCCTCTAGCAGTGAGCAATCTCCCAGAACGCCCCCGCCTCAGACGTTTCATGTGGTGTAGCTGAAAATTAATTAGAAAGGGAAAAAAAATCTCTCAAGTCAAAACACATATCTCACAACCTATTAGCATTAAGATTAGCATTAAAGAAAGTTGGAAACTATAACATTTTAAGCACAATTTATAAGTCTAATTTCCTGTGTGTCACTCTCAGATAATAAATGCTTTTCCTACAAGTTGAAAAGTCTTGGTGGAAAGAGGGGGGTAGAGTGGGGCAAAAGAAAGAAAAAGTTAATTTAAGGCCTATTAGTTTATTTTTAGTTGCTCAAGATCTGAGGGACTAAGAACATTTCCCTTTTCTAATAGAACACGCCTTCCTGTGTAGGGAGGAAGTCCCCTGACCTCAGGCCTCCTCCAAGGTGCTACTGATTTTTGACAGAATTCCTCAGGCGAGGGCTTTGAAAGAGGCTGGGCCGGGCCTGTGTGGGGAGGGTGCTCTGGGCCTGGAGGGACAAGGTTAATTGCTTGGAGCGCTGGAGAACAGCGTAGCAGGCAAGGACGCGGTGCCGGAGGCCCACTTCCTGTATTGCTCTGGAAGAAGTTCGTCGCCCACAGCTTCCATAATAAGACATTCCTGCTAATTTGCCGGGAGCTGAAAGGGATTTCTGTTTTTAGCTTTGGGTCTGTGGCAACTGTTTTGTTTTAGATGAAAATTAAATGGGGACAAGGAGCTGGGGCTGGTTGGGGGAGGGGAGGCAGAGCCATAATTGAAGTGCATTACTGGTAATTACCCCGTCCTTTCTTTCACTCATCATGTTGACAGAGAAATCTATTACCCAGCAGCTCCGTTTCCACAAATTGCCCTTCCCTGAGGACTTGGAAGGGGGTGGGGATGGTGGTACTGGAGGAAATCACTGCTTTGTTCCAGAAAGTGGGCCCCCAGCCATGCTTAGAACATGGCTCCTGCTGTCTCTTAGCAGAGGGAGGTGACCCAAGTGAGGACCCTGAGCAAGAGGTAGAGTCACCTGGGAATCTGGTCCCGACTGGGGATCTTTCCCAAGGCCTCAAAATACAAGCCCATAGGGAATGCAGGAGGGACAGGGGAGATATGGCCTCATCCCGTCTCAGGAAGAAAGGAAGTTGGAGGCAAATGGCCGACTGTAGTGCCGCCCTGTGTTGAGAACGCTTGTGCGGCTGTCCAGTGCCGTAAGAGAGCATTCTTCAAGGCTGTGCCCTCCACCATCATCCTGCAGCTTCAGGACCTGGTCCCTCCCTGCCTCTGTTCTGCCACATCTCCTGTCTCCCTCTTCCTCCCCTGTGTTCGCGCCCCACCTCTTTCCTGCTCTAACCTTCCCTCTCCACCTCCAAGCTGTTGCCTCTCTCCTCCTGTCCTCTCTCCTCAGCTCCGCAGGGCCTCTGGAGGGCCGATTCTGAAGTCCTTGGTTCTTCTAGCTCCTGCTGACATCTGAACCTCTCACTTCCACTCTCTCCTTCCACATCTGCTCCTAAGGCAGAGCTCTCTAGCATGTGCTGTGGCCAGGAGGGAGGCGGAAAAGCATCATGGCAGAGACCGCTGACTTCAGACCCCCCCCCCTTCACCCTTGGCATTGACTCCTTCAAAAATCACTTGTTGAGCTTCAAATGTGGCTGAGAATTCCAAGACAGCAAGACATTAACCTTGCCCTTCTGAAGCTCACAGTTGGGAAGAATCAAATACATTTAGTTACACTTGAGTCCAAGGCTGGATGTAACTAGGGCTGAGCTGTCCTGAGGCCCAGTCTCTACTCCAGGTTCATGGAGCAAATTCCAATCCTGCACCCTCAATCACTTAGAAGCTGTAGGGATCTGGACCTCAGTTTAAGGGGTGGGGGCTGAATTCTTGATGCGTGGCAAAACTTCTGGTGCTTTCAGCCTTTTCCTGGGCCCAGCTCCCACCCCCTGGCTTGCACCATACCCTACCTTTCCAGTGAATCCTGCTCGATGCCTTGGGCTTGTGCATGTTTGAGCCAGTCTATCCTCATTTCCTGCTTATCACAGGGCCTGGCTGCTATGGGAACTCCAGCCCTGTCCTCTTTAGGGGTGCAGGAGAGGTCCTGATGTTGAGTCATCATCCTCTGTCAGTCTACAGGTGTGGAGGGGCCGTCGCCCCCATTCTTGACCCCGACCACCACCAAGCCTGAGAGCACGAGCTCCCCCGGTAAGACCGTGGCTGCACACTGAAGCGAGCCTGGGACTGGCTTTGGTAGGTGTGTGAATGAAGAGCAAAGATGCCACCAGACTCCTGTGGGCTCCTGGGGACAGGGACTGCTGTCTCTAAGGCCTCTGTTTAGTTCCTAGCCAAAGACAGACATAGAATGGGAACATAAGGAAAACCATCCACTGATGGAATTAAGCTAAGAGTTGCTTTCCAGAAAGTTGAAGAAGGGTTGGGTCCAGAGACATAATCTGGTCCCATCAAACAACGCTGGAGGGCACCTGGTTATAGGCAGATGGACATGCAGGATCCCAGGGTTGTGGCCCACTCTTCCTCACTCTGCTCTCATGGGGCCTGTATGCCCACAGAGAGGACTAGGGAGGGGATGTTCCTGCTGCAGCTTGAGGGGCAAGTGTCTCCTCCAGCTGCCCTGCTCTCAGGTCCTCTGCAGGGAAGCCATGTATTGCCCTGCACCTTGGACCTACTGAGGAAGCAGGTCGCTCCCTCTAGCTGGAACCTTGTGTCCTGCCTGGAGCTACTGGAGCTACTATGAGACAACAGTGGAAGTCAGAGCTGCACTTGCTGAATGCCCAGTGTGTAGCAGGCCTGTGGCTAGGTTTCCCACGCACTTTTTCTGATCTCCACAACACAAGGGATGAGTATTATTGGTATTATTACCTCTGTTTTAAAGATAAGAAAATTGAGGCTTAGAAAGGTTAAGAGAAATTATCCAAGGTCACAAAACTAGTGATGCAGGACCAGATTTTGAATTCTGATCTGTCTGATGCCATAACTCCCTCTCCTTCCATGGTCTTTGCTGCCTCTCAGGGCAGAGTGGATGGCTGTTTCATTTTTCTAGGAAGGAGTGGCCAGGTGGCATTTCCTCCCTCAGGCTCTGAGTCTTCATTTTTGCATGGTGTTGTGTCTGAGGACATCAATAGCTGAGCAGGGACTGGTCCAATGTCTCTCAAACCCTCGTGGTAGAGACCACTTAGGGCCATCAGGGGAGGGACAGGATTCCACTGCTGTCTGCAGAATGTCACCACATCTCGGATGAATGCTAATTCAGCTGCTGGATCTGAGGACAGGGGCTGCACTGCCGGGCAGGATTCTAGATGACAGGGCTACCAGGAGCTGCTGAAGGGGATCTCACCAGCTTGCTATGATTTTTTTTTTATCTTGACAGGTCACAATGAATATTTCAAATGAACAGCCCTAGACATTAAATAAAGAAGGGGTTCAGTACCCAATGAACTGGATTTAGTCCAGCATTTTTTTAAAAAGTATTTTTTAGTTGTCGATGGACCTTTATTTTAATCATTTATTTATATACAGTGCTGAGAATTGAACCCAGTGCCTCACACATGCAAGGCCAGCACTGTATCACTGAGCCACACCCCCAGCCCTTAGTCCAGTATTTGTTGAGCACCTGTTATTGGCCAGGTGCAGGAGAAATAGGACCCCAGGAGAATGTAGTCCAGGGGAAGATAGGCATCCAGCCCCCGAGAGGAGCTGGCCTAGGATGTGGGTGGCAGGGGAACCACAGGCAGCCCATCCCAGTGTAGCAAGGGCAGGGTTTTCCCTCCCTCCTGGAGATGCTTCTAGAAAAAAACTCCAGTGACACGCCACATCCAATAGGAAAGGTGAGTGTTCATGGACACAACAACGCTATTTTGGTTGGCAGGGACAAAGGAATAAGGAAAGTCAGAGGGCTTTGGGTTGGTTTGACTTTTGCTTGCATTTTTCAAACCCTGGAAGAACCCCTTCTTTATTTAATGTCTAGGGCTGTGCACATGCTGCTGAGGCCGTACAAATGGGACAGGAGCCACTGTTTTGATCTCAAATAGACAATTTTCCCAATCCTCATTTTCTCTGCAGTTCATGTGCTAAAGTAGAAATGGAAAAGCAGTGAAAGGGCCTAGAGGGTGAGGAGGTTTTCCCTTGCTCAGTGCTTTCCTAAGGCATCAATTAGCACAGCGTGATCCTCGGTCCTAACTGAGCAAGCAGTTAGGGGTTGCTCACTTGGGCTAGAAACATATTATGCCACTCATCTTGTATACATCATCCAATTTAAGCCCTCCAACAATCCCATCATGGACATTATTGTCCCCACTTGTACAGGGAGGAGTCAGGGACCCACCAGACCACAAAACTTGTGTCTTTCCTCTAAGCAGCTCTGGCTGCCAAACAGGTAGGAGTCTTTCTGGGCTCTTATTTCCATGCCAAGCCTTTGTTGAGTTCTTGGGATGGTCTCCTGCTTCTGCCAAGGTTTCAACACGTTACCTTCCTTCTTCCTCTGACTCAGGGGTGTACTCCCTAGAGGCTGCCACCACCTCCCTGCAGACCCTGCACAAAGGAGTCACATCACATCACAAGAGGAGAAGATTGTTGTGAGGCCAGAGAGTATCCAGCCCCCTCAGCAAGGAAGTTTCTGGATGGATGTTGGTATAGTCCAAGCTGGATGCTCCAAGCAGTGGCCCCTCAAGCTGCCCCTGGGCACAGGTTTCACCCTACTGTTGTGCATGAGCCTGAATTTCCTGAAGGAAGAGCCGAGGTAGAGTTTCAGGGACAGTTTTCAGGGACTGACAGTTAACTCGGTCCCAAGTGCAATCAGTGCAGAATTGGAGTTTACATTTGCAAACAGTCACAGGGGGGAGGGTACAGGAAGGGCAGCCAGTCTAATCTCCTCATAGGAAACACAGAGGAACATGGACCTGAGAGGGAAAGCAATTGTGCAGACATGGCCAGAGCCCGTCTCCCATCTCCTCGTCCTCACTGTTCTGTACTCCGGTACCGTCATGAGGAGGTGAATTTCACTACAAAAAACTCACAGGATGGAAAACCCCCCCAACTGTCTCTGCTTGGGTTTAGTTTTTAGAAATGCATGGACATGTATGTCATTTTTTTTTTCAAAACAAATGTTTAAAATTCAAGCATCTTTTGTTCCACTCCATCCTGGAAAAATAATTCTAGGGACTTCAAGATCTCGCTTAACAAGCAGTACATCTTGATGAAATGCTGATTTTCATATTGTTCTCAAACTGCACAGTTGCAGAAGCCAATGCCAAATGAAAGCAGGATATTTCGAAGGAAAAAGCTAACAATTTAAATCCACGACGACAAATCAGAGGGTACATGATGTGATCAACGCAGACGTCGCAGTTTCTCAGTTAGCCTGGAAAGGCAGGAGTGTGTGGCAAGAGACGTGCAGATTGTCATCAGGACCTGGCTCAGACCTCTACTATTGCTGGCTAGGTGACCCTCGAGGACAGCTAGGCTCGCTGCTCTGACCCTCAGCATCCTCATGTGTGATATGGTCTTGCTCGTGTTTACTTTGCAAAGTTCAATGCAGGAGGAGATACATGTCAAGTGCTAAGGGAAACTAAGCTGCCAATAAAATTTTATTTGTAAATGGTAGGGGAATCTGGGCTGATGGTGAGGGTTCAACTAGTTTTTGTAACTTCCTGAGGTACAAATTACAAGAAACTTGAGAAAAGAGGTATCCCTCTGTTATGGTTTGGATCTTTAATGTCCCTTGAAAAGCTTCTGTGTTAAGCAATGCAGGAATGTTCAGAGGTCAATGATTACATTATGAGAGCTATAGCGTCATTAGAGGTCTTAATCCCTTTGATGGATTAATAACTTGAATAGACTACAGGGTGGTAACTACAGGTAGGTAGGGCATGGCTGGAGGAAGTAGGTCACTGAGGTTGTGGCCTGGACTATACCTGTCCCTGGCCTCTTCCCCTCTCTCTTCCCAGCTGCCTTGCGCTGAGCAGTTTTCCTCCACCACACCTTCCCACCATGATGTTCTGTTTCAACTGGGGCCCAGACCAATGGAATCGGCAGACCACTGAGTAAGACTTTTGAAAATGTGAGCCCCACATAAACATTTCCTCTTCTACATTTTTCCTGTAATGTATTTTGGTCATAGTGACTAATACACCCTCACACAGCGGGGAACTTTCACAGCGTTCCCCAGTGTAGTTATGGTGTTGGAAGAGTAGGCAGCTTGGGAGGCATCATGATGGAGGAAAGAGAGAATTGGAATTAGAAGACAGAGTTCTAGTAACTGGCTGGCATCTCATGTGGATGCTGAGCTAATCATCAGAAATTATGCACCACATCAAGGTTGACTTCAAGCAACACCTGCAATGGAGCCTGGCACCCAAGAAAAACATCTTGAATGGATGAGTTAGCAAAGGCCATCCTGAGCACTGTCTGGTGAAGAATCTGGAGGCCTCCTCTGCCTCATCAGGAACATGGTAATATTCCCCCAGAAGCGTTGTCCGTGGACAGGTTGGGATGGGGCAGGGCTTCACGTATGTGCTATAGTTATGAAAAAAAATGATAACTTCCCTGCTCCTAAAGCTGTTCAAGCAGTTTTTCAGGACACAAGTGCAGGACCTGACCCAATAGGACCCTGAAGGCTGTAGGAACCAAAAGTTTCCAAATGAGCTGAAACCTAAAGAATGAGAACAGGGCCTGCGGATCTGATTAGAAGCAAGAGGTACCATCAACAGTTTCCAGTTATCCACAAGTTCCGCCAGGTCCAGCATATGGGGTGTAGACTATTCCATCCATACTCTGGGTTGCAACCAACCAGATCTTTATTTCCCCTGAGCTACTTTATTTCCCTTGCCCTTGGCCAATCTGAGAGGCACATTTGCCTTCTGTCTCCTCAGTCGACCTATAACACAGTTCTCTCTTTTTGCACAGACCCAGTGCCATGGTATCAGCCTCTGTGGACACCTGGCAGCCAGCACTTGCTCGGTGTTAGTTAATGACCCTGGATCAGAGGAGCCTTCAGCTCTTGTCCCGTAGCTGAAGATATTAGGCTTGTGTTCACACATATGGAATCACCTCCTTGGAGAAGGCCTGAGCTCTAAAGCAGTCCAGAGAGCTGTGCCCAAGTCTGACACACATGGCTATTCAGACTATGCCCTGCACAACTCCAGGGAGCACTCTTGAGCCATGCACTGGGAATGTGGCTCTGAGCATCATGGTGCTGGCTGGGGTACACAAAAGGCAACTGAAAGAGCATCGACTGGGACTTGGGAGGCCTGGCTTCTAGTTCCCCATCAACATCTGCTGCCAACCCTTGAGGGGTGCCTTTTAGGCCCTCTCCTGTCTGGGCTTCAGTGTCCCATCCGTATTTGTTCCGCTGGCTCCATGTGCTCGCCATGGGCCCTATTACCTGCACTCAGCATTACAAGTGCTTGGATGTTGTGAGCTTCCTGTTTCCTGTGCCACTTGGCCAGGACTCTCATCCAGGTACCTGTTTCTGGGCAGTAGAAGAGTCAGACTGACCATTCAGAGCATGGGGGCAGTGGTAGTCAACAGAGTTTCTGCCACAGGGCAGTGCTCCTGCCAGCTCTGAGGCTCTGGGACTGCGTCAGTAGGACTCCCCAGTAGAGGCCAAGCTTTGCCCTGTGGTCACTTTTGGACACTGTCAGGCGGACCTCAGCCTTCTCCTCTCAAGAGAGGAATCCAATCCACACGGCCCGCTGTGCACCAGCTCTGCCGGCCGCACAGCAGGTCTCCACATGGCTGCTCCTTCCTGCTCTGCACCTGCCCACAGCCCAGTCCTCCTGGAATGCCATCCTCGCCTCTGTCCTTCCACCTGAGCATAACCATGGCAGTGAGGTATACCCAGACTCCCTCCCTTCCAGAGATAATTCATCACCCTCTCCTCTGTGAGTCTCTGTTTCTATTTCAAGACTTTCCTGCCGAGCACTTAGCATGCTGCGTTCTAATTGTCTCTTCCCCAGTGCCTGGAGCTCTTTCTGACAATGGAAGGGAATAATCATAGAATAATCATAGGCCATTTCCATGAGGCAATGACCATGCACTTGGCCCTGTGCTAAATATTCCCTGGGTCTGATTTCATGAAGTTGGTGCCAGGCTTGATCCCTTCATTGAGGAGGAACTTGAGGCCCAAGGTCACACAGCAATGATAGGGCTGCTGTCTGTCTCGAGTCTGGAGGCCTGGCTGCTGCCTCTCCCATGGTGGGCATCCCCTCTGCGGCCTTCTCGTCCCTCTCTGGGTACCAGGCAGAGCATCCTGAAGGACCAGCCTCCAGGCATCCTGGGCAGGAACTCTTGGCATCTTGTCAAAAAATGAGGGTGAACTCACTCTGTGCGGACAGAGGCGGCAGCGTGGGACAGACAAACACAACTGAGTGAGACAAGCCCCTTTCCAAGGGAGTTGTTATCAGCACAGACCTGTGAGTGGTGCACTGAAATAAATTCCTTCCAGGGGGTTTATCTTTCCTGCTTTCCCTTTCTTTCTTCTTTCTTTCTTTCTTTCTTTCTTTCTTTCTTTCTTTCTTTCTTTCTTTCTTTCTTTCTTTTTCCTTTTCTTTTCTCTTTTGGGGTGTGGCAAGTGTTAAAACTAGTTTTAAGATGTGTTAATGAATGACAGAGTGATCAGATTGATATCCCCATCAATTATGCAGAAAATCAGGTAACCTGATTATTTATGTAATAGTTGTATGGGTTTCTTGGACTCTCTCGGAAAGAACATTCCTGAAAGGGTCATTTTTTTTTTTCCTGAGATGCCTTTTTTCCTAACTGCTTGAAGGTTTGGAAATTGCTCCCTTTCCCCCATTTTGTGCTGTGCAAATGTACTTCCTCGTGTCACATTCGCTGACACCTCTGGTCCCTGAGCAGCGGCCCCTCCCCCAGCCTCCCACGTGCCTTCTGTCTCTCCAGGAAAGCCTCCGAGATCCAAAAGCGAGTTGGAAGAAACACAATTCCTTTGGTTCTTCTCTTTTGTAAACAGATTTGACGGAGCGAAGCAGGAAGAACCCGGTCCTGGGGAGGAGGAGAGCTGCTTTCTCTTCCCAGATCTGCCTTGAATTGGATGAATAACTTGGGCAAGTCACTTCCTTCTGTCTTCCTTTCTCTTGACAAAGACAAACTGTGGGTCTAAGAGGTGGAAAGAGAGCCTATGCTTAGAAGGTCGCTGGAGCCAGGTGGAGAACTGGAGATCTTTCTCTCCGACCTCCCAGCATGTGTGATGTGCCTAGAGAGTAAAGGCAAGCTGAGATTGGACAGCTGTCACGGAAAATGTGCGCACGGAGATTCAGACATGGTGAGCTTGGCCCCAGGGGACCATCAAGTCTCATTTTGGCTTTGTGGCTCCTTGGCTGGGCGTGGTCTGCAATTTCTTCCACTCTGGGAAGTCAGTGGCACACTTCAATGAATACCAAGCTTGGAGACACTTTTTTCCATTCTCCTATGAAGCCCCCTTGGGTAAATGTTCCAGGTCTGAGCTCAGCTCACCCTACTTGACTCAGGTGTCTTTCAGAGGACATAGCAGCAAGTGGAGAGAAGGGTTTCCACATGACTGCAAGAAGATAAACCATCCAAGCAAAGATGTTTCAAACTGGTGCTTCTTTGAATATTGAGTATTGTCCATAAAACAAAAAACAAAAAACAAAAAACAACAAAAAAAACCCTCATTGGCTTTGGCTTTGCCTGGAGGGGCATCCTGAGAACGTGCACTGTAATTTAAACCAGTCCCTGAGCTGGCTCAGCTGGTCTGCCTTGAATACCATCCGTTGCTGCCCCTACTGGGAAGCCGTGGCAGAGCCCCCGGCAACCATGCTCCCCACTTCCAGCACATGTGCACCAGACCATTACCTGCATGAGAAATAAACCTTTGTTGTGTTAAGCTACTGACAGACACTGGGGGTTATCTGTTACAGCAGACAGCACTAACCTGGATGACTTGCTCTTTAAATTTCCTATCCCCCATCTCAAGACTGCTCCTATGTCTCTCTCACTAGAGGGGAGCTCCTCGGAAGAGAGGGCCATGTCTGATTTGTGTTCATGTTCTTGATGCTGATGGTCATACCCGCCATACAGCCGGGCTGTATGTTGGTGGAACAAATGAATGTTGAAAGACGTGGGCTCTTAAAATTATCACCAGAAAGAGAAGCAGACTGTGCTGGTTGACATTTTTCCCATCAACACTGAGTTCAAGGGGACGTGGAAATCCTAAAAGTCTTCCTGGAAGAGGTAATTGCAAGTTTTAAAAAGTGTTTAAAAAAATTGAGTTGGATAACAGGGAGGAGCACCTCAAGTCAGGGACCACAGTGGACAGGTAGGGAGCTGAAACTGATGGCTAATTGGGGGGTGTGCATTTGTGTGTAGGGGGCATAGCTCTGTAAGAGAAAAGGGGCTCGGAGAGAAGAGCGCAGCCTTTCTGAGCACTCACATGGAGGCAGGGGCACATCCTCTTTTGCATTCTTTCTCTTTCACAGTTTCAACTCATCAGAGATGGAAGCACTTGCCCAGGGCCATGAAGCGGGGGAATGGACAGCTTCAGCCCCAAAGCCTAGGCTCTTTGTCTCTCCATCACACTGGCAGTGGCTGCTCTGCTCCACTGCAGAGGGTCTACTCATTCTTCATCCCTTTGGAGCAGCCACACATTTCTAGGTGGCCAAAGACTGATGTGGTTCAGGGCGCTAGCTTAAGGTTCAGGATCTCTGGGCCTGGGACACCTGCCTCTGATCACCTGTGCAAACTTGAAATATCTTTTCTCCTTTCTAATGCCCAGTTGGCTTCTATAAAAATAGGAAAGAAATGGCCCAAACGACCTTTAAACTGGTATAGGATTGACTAAAGTGGTACAGGATTCCCTTCTCCAGGGACAGCCCCTCCTGCAGGTGAAGGACTAAGCCCTTTTCATACACTCTTTCAAGAGCAAGGAGAAGAAAACTGTGCAGTGGGTGCAGAATGGGGCCTGGTGAGAGGGGAGATGGGCCCACCTGAAGCCACACGTCTTCTCAGGGGCTGGAAAGACCCTTTTAGAGGAAACAGCAAGGTCAGAGCCACAAGTCAGTACCCAAGCTGTGCTTGCCCACGCATCCAGCTCAGGGCTTCAGGTCCCTTGGGGAAAAGATAAAAATGAATAGCTCTATTTATGTGAGGTCTTCTTGTCAAGTAAGATGAACATGCGAATATCTCTCCTAGAGTCAAACACACCCCATGAATGATCTTGGGAAAAAGGGCCTCTAGGATCATTCTGTGTGTTGGGGTAAATATAAACATATTTACCTCCCTACCCTACTCCTTCCTTGCTATTCATGACGGAAGACGGAGATGAGGGCAGATGACTTTTGGGAATTTAGTTTTTCGCTGATTCATTCATTCAGTCAATACGTATTTGGTACCTACTGCATACTAAGCCCTGTGCTTGGTGCCAGGAACCTGGTGGTAGATAAGTCAGTGCTGCTAGAGCTGGCAGTGTGAGGAGATATTGGCAACCAACCGTGATTAAATAGATAACATGAAACAGAATTCTCTTTAATGTTCTAAGGAGCTAAACCAGAGGGACATTAAGTGAGTCTGGGATGTCCAGACTTACTGTGGGTGGTGTTCAGGGAAGGTCTCTTTGCAAAGGGACACCAGGCAAGGCGCAAGGAGGAGGAAGCCCCAGAAGCAGGAGAATTGGTGAGAAGACCAGAAAATCCCAGAGAGGACCAGCACCGCCTGGAACTCAGGGCCCCTGAGCATTGGCTGCTTGCTCCCTGAGACTCAGGCATTTTGTGACGAGATCCAAAGACAAGACCATGACCAAGCCCACTCCCTGGTCCACAGGAAATCAAAACCTCTGCTTCCAGCGTCTGTGCTCATCATTCCCGATGTTTGACAACTATTTCCTTTCCATTCCCGGCCCAACCTCCAAGTGCAGAGACACCGCAGCACGCCAATGAAATTGATTTAGTGGTTGCTGTGCGTTCTCTTCCCCAGCCTCGGGCAGCCAAGATTTACGGCTCCTGCTGGAGCCGCCTCTCCCTGCTTCCTGTAAACCCCCCACCACATTTTGGGCGGCTGGAGCTATTTGGGTAACCTTTATCTGAACCAGAACTTCTTCACCAGGAACTTCAGAGGGTACCTCCAGGAAGGACGGGAGAACCCCAGGGGCTGGCTTGTTTTGGGGAGGATTCCAGGCCTGCTGAGGACAGCTGCTCCACAGGCATCGGGCAGAGAACAGAGTTCCTCTTTGATGCCATGACTGCCTTTGTGGGGATGGTACAAAGCCCCAAAGGAGCATTTAGGGTTTATGAAGAGCGTGTGGATGGGCAGCGCGGATGAAGCCTGAACGTCCGGCTCCTGGAAATAAGCGCGACGGGGAATCGTCAGGGGCCAGATGCTCCTGGAGGAATGGAAGCCAGGCATTGGAGGAAAGTCAGACAGGGCTCACCGATGCAGTTTCATATTTATATCAGCGAGTGCAGTCTGTTCCCCTGCCTGGAATCTCACCTCTGTGAGGTCTTTGATTATTCTCGGATCAGTCCCCAGCATCTAGAACCACAGCTGGCTTAGAGTTTTGATAAGTAAGCCATGAGTGAATGCACGATGGTAGAGATCTCCTGATTCTGCCATGGTGTGACCTGGGGCAAGTCATTGCCTCTCCAAGCTTCGGTTTCCTCCCCCAGAAACTGGAAATAGTGAATCAATCAAAATATTCCAGGAGGTGCTGTTTGCTTCTACATGTTCAGTAAAGTCTACCTCCCCTCTCTTTCCTCTGCTGGTCCTCTCTGAGGCTTAGGAGTAAAGGCAAGCATGTGTGCGGTGCCTCCGAAGCAGGTTTGGGGTCACCAGGGGTTGGGGTGCCTTTATTTCCAGAGGATGCATCACACTGAAAAAGCCACTTAAATGTGTACTGCATGGAAACAATGCAGCAGAGTTCAAAGCAGCCTTACGCAGTGCCCCATGGCCAGGGGTGAGACAGCCTGCCAGGAGCCCTGTGGTACAAGGAAAGGTACAGCGTTCCTGGGTCCCAGAAAATAGTTGGTCCCTTTGCAGCTGCCACATGGTCCTTCCTCCCGGAAGCCTTTTTGATTGTGACAAAGCTGGAGCCAGGGCCCCCTCAATCAGAGTGTTGCCCCTACTTTAATCGCCTCCTCACTGGACAGAAGAGTCTGGAGAGCCAAGGTCCCTCCATACCCTCAGCAACTTCTGCAGAGTCTGAGCATGGTGGTTGCCAAGAGCGCTGGCTCTGGGGCTAACACAGGGACAGGGAAGCTGGAGGAACCTCCCCCAGTGCCCTTAGTGACATTTATCCTAAACAGGGAGCAAGTGGCTGCAATCTTTGCTAGAAGGAGCAATCTGAAATTGCTTCAGTAAACAGCTCAGTGGAGAG
This sequence comes from Geosciurus inauris, assembly GCA_004024805.1. Classification (NCBI taxonomy): domain Eukaryota; kingdom Metazoa; phylum Chordata; class Mammalia; order Rodentia; family Sciuridae; genus Geosciurus; species Geosciurus inauris. The sequence continues at coordinate 334 of PVHX01014042.1, read as the reverse complement.
CAAACCCGGGCCTCATTAAACCACAATTAGGATTCCTTCTCTGGCTTCGCGGGAACTCCGTTTGGGACCCACGACTGTTTATTTGGATAAGGCTGCAGCTGGGGCTCAAGAGGGGAGAGGCGGAGGTGGAGGTGGAGGTCAGGCGGCGGGCGTTGGATCTTTCTGTCATTCTGGACACTTTGATAATGGGAAACCTTTGACCTGAGCCCTCCCAGATCCCTGGATTCCAGAACCAAATAACTATGGGCGGGCAGTTTTGAATCTCCCTCAAATGACTAATTAAATGGGATAAGGTATGTGAGGTGCCCTGTGCCTAGTGAACACCCAGTAGACC